>OX578272.1:20116300-20313800 GCA_951217065.1 Baccha elongata | reverse complement strand
ATTGCTATACAGTCACCAATGTGGTTACATTTGCATATATGCTTATTTATAAAATATTTGTTTGCTATAATTTTTTTTTTATTTTATCATAAGTTGGTTACCCATCAGCAATAATTCTGATGTAAGCTATTGCATCTAACAATTCCCATATTTGTAGAGCAAAGAACAAAATAGTTTGGTGCAAACAAAATATTTGCATGTGATATGAACAAAATTGTTTTATTTGAATGCTTTGATAGTGTTGTTGCTTTTTACAATATTCCAACTGAATTTCATTAAAACAACAGCAAATGATTAGATGAATCAATGGGATCGGTCGTCTTATGCCCAAGAAATCATCAAATACCTGGTCGCAAAATGTAGTACTGTCAACTTTCAAATCGAGATAATTATTGCAACAATATATCGAGACAAGAAGTTCTGTCAATAACTTGCATGGAAATGTAAAATAGTTTAGGCAAATATTGGCAAATAAATTTTCTGTGTCATCAAAAACAAAACTTCCTGTCGGAAATTTTTGCTCCTTTTCCTTTTCGATATATAATTATTTAAATAAACTTTATCTGCATTATAAGACCTCAGTGCTGATATAGGAAACAGCATCCTTCAAACTGAGTATTTTCTTTAAAAATTTCCTTCCGGTAGTAATTGCCTAAACTTGCTTATTACCCTTACAACGAAACCATGACATGCAAAAATAAACCCCATTTTCCTCAATTTCGTCCTAAGGATAAAAAAAGAACCATCCTCCTTAAAAAACGTACTTCCCTCATACAAAATTAAATCTACATAAACAAAATTCCACTATGCTGGCACACTCAAATTGAAAATAATAAATAAATAAAAAAAAAAAAAAAAAATAACCGATAGAACTCCTTTTGAGACAGTCACGTAAATAAATAATCTATTTAAGCGTTTTAAATGTTTGCAAGTAGCTTTGGCATTGATTGATGATGGTAAGCATGTTTTATATTCCTCAACGATGAATGATAAGAAAAATTTTCATTTCCCCTTCCCTAGAGAAAAACCCCAAAAAAAATTCCATTTCAACTTCTCAATGCGAGATTGTTAAGTTTATTTGAAAATTCGTAGGTGCCAAAACGTATCCAAAAGCACATTTCCGGAGAGCACAATGTGCGAATCCGGAAAGAAAACTTCTTCGATTACTTTTTTTTTTTTTGTTCGAAAACATCTTTAGAAAAGTTATAGCTTCAGGTTTTTTTTTCAAGCTAAGCAATCTCTTCGAACAACCTCTCCCTTCTGACTCCCTCTATAAGTCAGATTGAGGAAATTAATAAATTTCCGGTCGAATGACAGATCATCATCAATGTCATCATTCGTATTATACTTCGGGAAAGACTGGCCAATCTAATTTTTTTACAAGAACCTCCGGGCTTAAACAAGACCATGTACGTGCGTGCTGCCATCCATCGTCATCTTATTCTCGTCTGTCTCGCAGTCGTTGTGATGGTGTTGTATCTTAAAAAAAAGTTTCATTGAAAACATTTTATTTGACCTCAATAACCTCCGTTCTGTCATGCCTGGAATAGGGTATCCAATAGAGTGTAAAATTAAATGTCAAATATGAACATCTTGATAAAAAAAATTAAATTTTATTACCAAAGTTCAAAATTATATATATGTATTTATGGAGACCTACTGTAATTATTTTGATTATGTTTTTTTGTACAAATATGATCTGATTTATCATACAGAAATGTGCTATGGAAATTATTTCACACATAAGGTGAGAAATGCTTTCACTTCTTCGTAGAAAATAACTTCACTATTGAACTAAAAGTAAAGTTATTTCTCGCTGAAGGTGGAAACTTCAATATTTATAACAATTTTTTAGATTGAAACTAACTTCACACAAATTGTTTTACATATTCCCACCAGATGTATAGTTAATTTCCATGTGAAATCAATACCAATCCATGTGAAGTAAGTTCCCTGCACCAGATATACAGGGAATTAAATTCACATTGAAATAAACTTCTCATCTGGTGGGAATTTATTTCACATTTTATAGGTGACATTATTTCCCAAATAAGGTTAGATATGCTTTCACTTCTTGGTTTGAGATACTTTACTATTATGTGAACTGAAAGTGAAGTTATTTCCCGCTAAAGGAAGGAAATAATTTCACTTTGATACATTCATATTATAGATGGGAAATAACTTCGCATATATTAAAAATGAAAGTGTATTTCACTTCATGCAATTTCATAATTTCACCTACAAAAAGTGAAATTGTTTCCAACCTTAGTTTAAGTTGTTTCCTATGTGAAGGTATTTCCAGTGAAGTTATTTCCCTACACTGAAAATGACTGAGACAATGAATACGTTCGTGATGTGTTTCTCTACACAAGGTGGCGGAAAAGTCTCCATCGAGAGATTTAATATTTTTTGGAAATGGCGTAAAATAAGTGACCACTTTGTTGGAAAGTTATCAGAAGTTGAGAGCAATGAAAATTGAAAGCATTTTAATGAGCTGCCAGCCATACAATAATAGTAGAACACTTTTGATCTAAATAAGTTTAATAGTTTGTGAAACTTTGAAGTCGTATAAGAAAAAAAAAAAAAAAAAAACAGATATGGTCACCATGGTAACTAGCTAGGAAGTTGGTAGCAGATCTCCAACTAATTGCCGCCATTAAAGGGAGTCAAGATAAATGTGAAGTGAGAATTGTTGGGAGGAACCGGCCGACTTAACTTTCACAGAAAGTTTGAATTAAATCTCTAAATAACAACTATGGGCACAAGAACCATCATGTCGTTAGTATCTGCTGATGAATAAAGATACAGGTTACCTATATTATAGTTAACGGCAGTGCGGGTGGACGCAGACACAAAATGAAAACATCCCAAAATCGTTTTTCTTTCTTTTATGTCTTTTCCCCGTGGTTTGTATCTTGCGTGTCGGTGGCGGTGTAAATCGACAGGCGAAAAGCAAATATAACGTGAATACCTTATGGCTATGATGCGATGGGAGAATCCAAAGAAATGTGATTATTATGAGGAATTTAATGGAGCTTTGGTTGTTGTTTTCTCATTGGACTGTTTGCTGTAGAATCTCATTAAGACTTTTCTTCTATTGAGATATAACTTACCCATCATACACACTCACACACACACACAGTATAAGTATATTGTTTGGAGCGTGTAATTTGTAAAGACGCTTATACCAAAAGTATTGTTTCGCAATTGACAATAATCTTTTTGAGAGAGTTAAATAGGAAGGAAGGGGGAAGGAAGGGGGAATGTCAAATTAAAGGAGGGAAGAATAAATATACTTAAATTTCTTTACTAACATTAGGTGCGTTTTGAGGGGGTGGTTTTATGTCACTTCGTGACCCAACCATTGAAGTAAGAAATTATTTAATTGGATTATAATAATCGAAGTCAATGAGTTTGGTTTAACGTGTTAATGTTAGTTTGGAAAATTATAGGGAAACAAGGTTAACAATTTGCTGGGGATCTATAGATGTGATGTCATATAGTTTAAGTAATGTATAATAAGTGTTACGTCATGTCTTCAAATGAACCAAACAACAAAATCTGATCAATAAAATAGTTTTTAAATAAATGTATAGATATTTTCACATTTGTTTCTGATACAATAGGATGCATATATACCCATAGCTTAGGAATTAGTTATGGTGGCAAATCTTGTTTCTTAATTCGTTAGAGCGGTTTTTAAATAAATCGATGTTTACTTAATAATTTTTATAAAAACTTTTTTTACGAATTTAAAACACGCCAATTTATGCACAAAAAATAAATTTTTTTAGTTAAGCCTTTTTCCAAATATTGTATTTACAAAAAAAATAAATTAAAAAAGTAATTAAAACTAATACTAAGAATTTTTGCAAAATTTTGGTATCGAAGTTTTATCATGTCATCTAGGTCTTTAAAAAATTAAAATTAAAATCGATTAACCCGTTCACGAGATAATTCAAGAAGAAAATAACGGTTCTATGAGAGGTACCGTTAATAAGCTTGCAAATTTTCTTTTTGCAAGTGTACAAAAGAAAATCGGATAAAAACCGTCTGAAAAAAAATCGTTGGAGCCATTTTCGAAAAAATTAAGCTTTTCTAAAACCGTTATATGGCAGGTACCGTTATTTTATTAGCTAAACAAAAAATTCAATTGAAGCAAATCGGTTCAGCCGTTTAGGCTGTAGTTACTGATACAACCTGACTGACAGAAAGACAGACAGAATTGCCGAACCCACTTTTTTCGTCTTTTCTATCATCATAATGTCATGTTTGACTGTTAACTCAAAGCTTTATTTTTGCACGAATGCATAACTTGCCTTATAGTAACTATAATCGCAAATAAAAATAAATGGCAGGAAGGTAGGGCGTTTGCGTTATACGCCAACGCTTTTTTTTCAAATAAAACTTTTTTTTTAAGGTATAACACCTTAGGATTTATTGCGTGTAAAAATTTATTTGAACGAAATGTTATTTTTTATAATTTTTTTAATTTGAATAAAAAGTAAACTGTTATACTTTATTACTTCTGATGAAGTGTTATACCAACAAATAAAAAGAAAATCATATTTTCTATGAAAAATCTCTTAACAATTTTTTTTAGTGCGATAAGACATTTTTCAGTTATTCGAGAAACGCAAACGCCCTACCATCCCGCTATTTTTTTTAAACTCCTGAAAGACTTACGAACCATATCCAATCATAGAATTGAATGGGTATTCTGTTGCATTATGGAATATATAAATTTAGTCTCGGCCGACTGGCCTAAAGTTGACAAAGTAAATGGACACTCATCTTGCGTATGGTTCTGGCATGGTGCTGGACGTGGAACGGACCGACATGGGATCTTAATCAAAAGAAGCATGATTCCTTGATAGTTATTTTATTTCCGGCCATCAACGATGACATCGAAACAAATCTGACTGCGATTTTCTTCAAACAATTTTGTAGTTTTATCCTAGATCTAAAAATAGCGGTTCCTGCCATATAAGTTCAGATATGTAATTCAAATTTTCTCACAAAAATCCAATCGATTAAATTTCGTATAAATCAATTGTTAATAAATCGCTTATAAATGCCGTACAAGCGTTATAAATACAATGAAATCTCTACTTGCGGACAGCTTCGATAAGCGGACACATTTCCGGGAACCATCTTGTTTTAAAATTTTGAAATAAAACAAGAAAATGTACTTCCCGCCTTAAGAACTGATATAGCATTGTAAGTGTTGCCATTGTTCTTTTGTATACCTTTTTTTTTTTTAATTAATCCTACCACCTAAAGATCTGTGAACTATAAATAATACCTTTAAACGCACAGATGACATAGTAAGTCATACAATAAAATTTCATTAAAAAAAAACAAAAAAACCATTGGATTATCTTAAAAAAATATGGGAAAATATTTCCTAAGTTTTCTTTCATGTATCCCCTATATATTATTATATATAGAAATTCTTCTAATACTCAATATGTTCTCAAAGTCATTAAAAGCTTCTGCCATTTAGTTTTGTACAAGTCCTTCCTTTTATCCAATATTTCATCATCTTCTTAGGATTGAAAAAAACCATTTCAAAGGAATTCGTCTTTTATTTGTTTCGTTTATGGGCGTAGGGGGTAATTCAATTTACCTGTGTATGGGGATTATTGCTTTTTGAATGTTTTTTTTTTTTTGATTTTGCACGCAAAACTAAGCCGAGTTTCATTTTTATTGCTTAACGATACTTAATCATATTGCATGTACATAGGTACGTTTAGTAATTGATATCTGTTTTATTGGGTGGGCATAGGGGAAGCGCAAAGGAAGTTGAGCACATTATTATTTTTAAATCAAATCAACATTTTGAAGTTATGAAACTCATTTGTCGTCGCGTCATCAATTTTATTTTTTTCTATAAAAAACATACTTCATACAAATAAAATAAAACTTTTGTTTTTTTAAAAATGCTGTTAATAAATTAATCAGTAACTAAAACCTTAGCGAAATGTTGAACGTCATTTAAATGCAAAATACTGATTCAACACGCAAAAACAACGGTCTTATTTGTACATCACATGAAATTTTTTTTTTAAATGTAATTGCTGTAATTTCAACAAAAAAAAATTTGCTGCAAAATAGCTTGCAAACAAACAGAAGATATAAAAAGTTTGCGTAATGGTTTTTGTTTATTACAACAATTTTACATATGATGTGAAGAAAACCACTTTATTTGCATACTTTTTTTTCATGTTTGCATCGTTTACTGCAAAATGGATCGGAAAGCACGGTTTTCATGAATTAAAATAAATACGCATAAATGACAATTTATTGTGCTTTAAGTACCTATCAATATAGGTAAGTATTCCAGATACTCTTCAATATAAATTTATTTCCCATAAATTCTTATTTTCGGATAATTTTTTTGATTGAATTTCTGTATTTTTTGCAAGTTTTATATTGGTGCTAACAATTTCGAGAATTTATTTGTGCAACATTTTTGATGCAAATTTTGCTTGTTTGTAATAAGACACGCACATATTTGCTGCAAAATTTTGCTTAAAGTATTTGCTTGTCATAATGAGATGTCTTTAAGATATCATTTTTTCTCAATATTGTATAATATACAAACAAGCAAACACTACCAGTAAAAGTTTGCACAAAGTTTTTGGTGGCTATATCACATCTAGGCAAAATTTGATACGAAACATTACCTGAAATTCAATAATTATACAAATTGTTTTCATATATACTTGCTGCAATAACAGCAATGGTAGTTCATACCATTGTATTACAAGATTTTCGATATTTCTCTTATTTGTCAATAGGCAGTGTGGAAAGATGAAATTAATGTAAATATAGCCAAGAAATGCTACCAAATTTTTGGGGCATCTTGTTGATTGTTTTTGGTTCCACTTTACATAGTTTTTGCAGCTTGTTGACTATTTTGTTTTCTGGCAAATGTTTTGCCTTATTCGGAATGTTTTGCAAGCTGTTTTCTTTTTTTCAAGTTTTTTTTTATACAATTCTGTCAAATTGGTGTCTACGTTGCTGTTGTTTTTTTTTTTTAAATGTGATAACAATGCAATATTGCATTGAAATGTAAACTATATGTGCAAACACGTAAAAATAGATAAATTTGTTGCGAAAATGTTTGCTTCGATTATTTTCGTTTTAGGCAAACTTTTTTTTTACAGATGCAACTTTTCTTGCACGCAATATTTAATAATGGCCGTCTGTTTACTGCTTTAGAAAAAGAAAATTGAGAATTCAGCCCAAGAGGCATTATCATACCACAGGTTTCTGATTTCTGCTCAAGAAAATTGTGTTCTTTTTTCTAGTTAATATTTTCTATTCAACAATATTTCAACATCTGGAATTAGATATCTATAGAAGTCATCATTTCAATGGCAATAGTAGAAATTATAAACCCAAAAAAATGCTTCCTCTAACAAAGCTTTCTATAACCATTGTATGACTTTGCCAATTTAGATTTATAACTTTATACATTTTAATGTGATTGTATGCCATCCACGGAATCGATGATCATGACTGTAATAACAAACGATGAGTGTGATGGCCTCCACTCCCATTTTGTATAGGTTTGAGATACTCATATGGTTACTACCTACAGAGATACACTCTGGCCCTCGCCAACACGTATAGGACTTTCGGGGGAAATTATTTAAATTTTCCAGTCACGTTTCAGTCATTGACTCTTTTTGGTATTGCTGTGGCTCCTCATTTCCATTGTACCACATATATTCCGGGCACTTCTGCTTCTGGCTGGATGGCTGGCTGACTGGCTGGATGGTTGGCTGGCTGGCTGGCTGGGTGGCTGGCTGGCTGGCTGGGTGGCTGGCGTGATATCGGTTTTGTTTGGCGTAACCAGTCGGTCCACGCAAAACTTTACCAACTATACTATTCACTTTCCGCCAATGTATACCGAATGATTCGTCTTCAGTCGAAGAGCTTCGATAAAAAACCATCCAGCATTTCTTTTTATTTTCCTCTTCTGAAAGCAATTTTAATTTTATTTCTCTTTGCACACACCGTATGTGGATATAGTGTAGGTAGGTACATACAGTAATAATATAGCTAGTTGGTACACATTGGCAAACACTTTCACAGAAAACATTCGGCAAAGCAATTGATCAGCTCTTGAAGCCGCAGTTTGCTACCACCATCGAATGTATCTAAAAAAGGCAAACACTTCGATTTGGTTCTTTGGTTAACATTCTTCTTTTTTAACTTTTTTCTTCGAGCCATTGTTGTATATTACACACAGAGAGAAGAAAAAAAAATCTGAACAAAATTTCACATTCAATCATTTTGTTTGTGGTTAAAAGGTTGGGCCAACGTGGGTCTCCTTGTGGTACTGCATAATCAAGATGCAAAAAATAAATTTTATTCACTGAACTTTAATGTGAATGACCCCCTTATGAAGCTATTTCGTCCACTCTCCTCATCTATCATTTTACCTCTGTATCTTCGCTCTTCACTTGTGTTTTGCGCACCTTTCTTCTGCCGCGTTGCATGCTATTGCATATGAAATAGAAAGAGAAATGAAAAGGCGGACAAACAACAATATCAACACTCGCTACACTTGATGTCTTAGCTTTTGATAAAACAAATACGAAAATAACCAAACTAGTGGTGTCGTGAGTCGTGGGCAAACACCGCATGTTGTGATTTTGTAAAGAGCCCAAAAGACCGGTGTTAAAGGGTCATTCACTCTGTGGTAGCTGGTGGTAGGGTAGCTGATTAAAAAAACTTTTGGCGTTCGACTTCAGCTGATTGATTAGTGATGATAATTTTGATGAAATGACATAAACAAAGTCAGATGAGGCTTTTGATAAAACCACACGATTTATGGTCATTGTCAATGGACTCCAATAAAGCGTGAGTGTAGCGAAATAGTGAAATTATGTAAAATTGGTTAAAAAAATAACAATAAAACATTTCGCAATCAAAAGTTGTGTTTATAATTTTGATAAATGAATAATAAAGCATGTGAGTTTTAAAGCAAGTTATTGAGTTATTGAAAAGGTTCAGCAAATATGATTGTATTTATTAATGGTTGTTCTATGATTTATTATTTTGCAAGTCCAGGATTTGTTGAGACAAACGACATCAGAACTTAACAATTATCAAATCCAAGCAATTTCACATTAAGACCCAGTTTTAGTGACAACACAAAAAAAGTTGTTATTAAATAATATTAAAATGTTTTTTAATCCATTGACATCCTCGACATCTTACAATGGAATTTGTAACTATTAAATTTTACAAATAGGGGACGAACTTAATTTTCAGCAAAACAGAATATTTTGTTCTATCAGTCACCGGAAAACACTTAAATACCTACTTTTTTATACCTTTTATTTAATTTTTTTGTTCAGTAATATCATCCCAAAAAAAATTTTGATTATAAAATAGGTTCCTCCATTTGAATATCTTGCGTTCAAGTGTTGCCAGGGTTGAATAAAATATAATTCAATTATTTGGATTTATATTGTTTTTGTATAGACACTGAAAACGAGATATACGAATTAAATGCTTTACGTCATATGTGATGCATTTGACAGTGAAGTTGAATTATTTATTTTTTCAACAGAAAACTTTGTACTATAAATATACCTAAATAAATAAAATTCTGTGAATAATATCTATCATCAAAAAAATATTATTACAGCTTTATGGTTTTTTTTAGAAAACAGTACAGGTCGTATAAACAAAACACAAGTTCCATGTATAATACACTGCTTAACTAAAATATACTTTTCATTCTATCTGTAAAAATAGGAGAATGAGGTAGTAATCCTATGATTAAATTTCTCTTTTTTGTTATTTTATCTTAAATTTATATCACAAAGAAAAATAAACAAAAAATAAAACCCTTTACAATAAAAAAAAAAAAAATAAATAAACACACACCTAAAAATTAATAAACATGGAAATTACAATTTACGGTCACGTGAACAATTTATTTTGGATTTTATAACATTTTCTGCTTAATCATGTCATATTTATGTGCATGCAAAAAAAAACAAAAAAAAAATGTCAACAAATGAGCGAATATACAAACGAAAATAAAATGTAGGTAGGCATGTCAATGTGAAGAATTTATTACGGTTATTTAATAAAATTTTTTTTTTGCATACCTGAATTTTGATTACATCATTAATTTTGCATAAGTGAGTCTAATTTTTTGTTTTATTATTTTTTGCATGCATTGTAGACATGTAGAAAAAAATGTTTGAAACACGAATAATTATATTGTAATTGTATGTTGTCAGCCTATCTGTGTGTCAAGGGAAAATATGTTCTGTAAGTACGATGAATTTATTTGAAGGTAAACAATGAAAAATTTGTTTCCTGATGTTGATTGAAAATTAGTTAATTTTTGTGAATTTTTTTTTAGAACATTCAATTAATGAATAAAATAAAATAAATAAAATGTTTCTTAATTAATTGATTTTTTTTGCAATTAGATATATTTAATGGTATGCGTATGACGTTTGCTTTACTTTTATTTACCCATGGGTGGAATCGGCTTATTTGTGATAACTGATAAGTGACAGTCAAAATCACAGTGAAAGCTAAAAATCAATCACAAAATTATTGTGATTGTCATCTTCACATAAAGTGAAGTTTATTTTTTTTTTTATTTTTGTGACAATGTGACTAGAGCGTGGGGTATGTCACTAGCTAGTTAAGTGGTTCAATGATTGCAATATTTCAAATGACTTCATATGATTTCAGGTGATTTCAAGCATTATTTAAATTGATTTAAATAAGTTTTGTGATTGTATTGATTTCAAACAAATTTACTTATTTCAAATTATTGCAAATAAATTAAAGTGATTTCATTATGATTTCAATTCATGATAGCATTTTTGATTGGATGATTGCAAAAAAATTTAAAGTGATTTCAAATATTTTTGATGATTGCAAGAAATCATTTGAAATCGGTAACCAAATTTTTTCTTTTTTATTCCATTACTTGAAATAGTGATTGCAACTGATTTCAACGTGATTTCAAATGATTGCAAGTATAAGTGGTCAGGTGATTTCTTTCGTGACAAACCCCTCGGACTAGAGTTACTACATGTGATAATCAATTATCATTTTAAGCGATTCCACCTCAGGTTCACAGGATAGCATCCAAAGATAAAATAACGATAATACAGAGAAGTCGAAAAAAGTTGAGTCTTATGTACATATCTAATTATGTATGCTGTTTGTAAAAAGTCTGTGTTTTTAAGATGGAATGCCTAAAAGTATTTGAATTAATATTTTAGTTCTTGCATAATGGTATTTATCCTTCATAACATCATAAGAAGGCACGACTTAGAAAAAGTTTGTTTTCGTTTCTTTAATACATAATTCACATATTTTTTTTTACGTGCGTGTTATATAGTCAATTCTATCAACCAATATATTTTTACATCTAAAAAGAAGATCTACCGTTCACACTTACATAGTTGTTGTTATTGTCAGAATATCTTGTATATGTGTGTATTATTAAGCCCATTCTGTTGACCAAAATCAGTAATGTGTCTAAGAAAAGTGTTAACGGCATTACTGAGGAGTCCACCGTTCACACTTGGACAATAAGCATCGCAGTATGGGTCACTTATTACTTATAATTTTGAACAAAAAACTAACAGCTTACAGTTGTTTTTATTGATTAATTTTTCTGTTCTTATTTTTTTAACTATTTATCTAAAAGCAATATGAAATTGCATATTTTAACCGATTAAATAGGAACAACCTTCCACATTCCATAATTTATTTCTTTATGGGAAGTTTTTTTTTAATCCTTTCTAGAATATTTCTGTTGTCAGTGTCACCTGTTAGATAGAGATATGAAATTTGGCGAAATGAACTCTACTAGAACTCCTCTTCTATAAGCTGTTATTATGTAAATTCTAACGCTTTTTCCACTCATTCCCTTTTTAATGCTCCTGAATAAAATCTCTAGATCTACATCAACGGGCGAAGTATATATATCCTTTTTCAGTAATAAATACAATTTAAAGCCTGCAATAGTTGTATCTGGGTGGAAGTAGAAAATGAAAACATCTCCTACTTCGCTTTTTATCAACGTCTGTGTTTGGTGAGCCGTTAGGGGTGTCTAAACGTGGATATGCATCAAAGAAGTAAAAATCCAAGAGTATGCCAACATAGATGTTGCAACTTTTGAACTTGCAATACAACTTGTAGGTTCGTTTGTATATAATAAGGTATTTATTAATTTAAAAAAAAAAAACATAAATGTGCATTTAACAGAACAGGTTAAATTTTTAGTGAATATACTTTAATTTGAATGGAAAAAAATGATTCAAACATTGCAGTGAACACAACCTTAACATTAATTATGCCATCCTTTGTTTCAAACACTGAGACAATGCAAACAACGAAGGGGAGCAATGCATTGTTTTCGTTCCCAATTTTCAATATTTGTGTTTCGTCTCTTTGTTAACTCTCAACTAACTCACAGTATGGACATCCTTGTAAAAAGTGAGACAGTTTGACTGTTATTATAACTAAGCTCTCATGATTGTGTTATTGAAAACTATCAATTATTTCAAACCCTTGTCCGTCTGTACAAGGAGCCATATATTGTTTTCGATTTTTTAGAATTGGCTGCTAAAACTGCGAAAGTGTCAAGTTAAAATAACTATTAGTACCGATTAAAAAAAACATTTGTTTATGTGTGTACCTTAATTTTGTTTGTGTGTAAGTGGGGATGCAATGCATTTCTTGCAACGTCCACATATGGCTCCGTGTGCTTTTATGGAAAAAATATAATATGCTCTCTATTTCAGAATGCTTTATATGACTTCTTGTGCAATCAAAGATGGTTATATTTACTTGATGTCCTTTTTAAATTTACACGTTTTAACGGATAGTAAAACATTTTTTTCGGAAGGAGAAGGATGTGTACGAGTTGACCACGTGTGGTTGTTATGAATTTTAAGAAATAATTAAAAACAAAAAAAATATTTTTTGGACAAAATGCCATATAAAAAAATCTAAATACAATTCCGAACAAGAAGCCATTTATGGCAACAGGAAGCCATATATGGCAAAAGTTTTTTTTTTTTTTATAAATAAAAGTTTTATTTTCAGTGGATTGTAAAGCTTGCAGTAGGGGATTAAGATTGCTTAAACTTAAAGATTAATAAAAGTAAATCACCACTCCCCAAACCTAATTCCCTTTTATCCAATTCTTGCAGATACCTATTGTCATTTTTGGCATATTATTTTGAGTTTTGTATTTTCTTTATAAAATTAAAATAAACCATTCTTTATATTTAAGAAAACTTAACTAATGGATTGTTTCTTTTCTTGCAGATAATTTTGGCTCCAATCTAAATCACAGACATCGGCTAGAAAAAGTGTCCTAATAATTTTAATGTTTATATTTTCCTCGGTTTTTTTTTCATTTCTATAAAAAATAAAAACGTGATATGCCAATTTTATATAATATATCACGGGTGATTAAATTTAAGTGAATTAAGTGTTAAAAGAAATAAATTGCTTAAAGTCCAAGTTTTTTTTTTTATATTCAACACGCCAATTTAAATTTAACGGATACGGCAGAAAGTGACAAACGTAATTTGTCACCGTGTTTTTTTTTATTTATTACTACTACTGCTGTCGGTAGTGGTATTTCTTCGTGAATACCTAAATCTCGATAATGGATCCGCCTAATTATAGTGGATCCAGGTCGAGAACTTTTTCCGGAGTTATGGCAAAACACCTCTGTTGGAAATATAATATCAGTTTATGTGTAGTTGCTATAGCCATTGTCGCCTTAAATAATTTGGAATGTTGTATAGCGGCCGCTGAGAGACCAACACAAATTCTACCATTACAAACAGGTATGTATATATATTTACTTAGGTATATAAAATAACATAGAAAAATACAACAGGATACATAATATGTTGATTTCCTTTTTGTGTCCTGTTTTAATATGGTTGGTTCCTTGGATGGGCATAGTGGAATAAATTTGTTTTTTTTTCTTTTTATTTAATGGAGATTTTCTTGAATAATGCTAAGACAGACAGATTTGTAGGTGTTTTTTGTTTCTATAACAGGAAAAAAGGGAGGATATTTTATTTGCTTATAAGATGAATGGCCGTAATATATTTTACTTAGAAAATAACACACCTGATGATGGAATAATAGGTAGTTCAAAAAAAGGAAAGCAACAAATATTCAACTAAAGATTTGAACATTTTTCTAAAGACATACTTGTAAAATTTTGATGCAAAGTTTAATGATTAATTATGTAGGTATATGTCAACGTATAGAGAAGCGCGTTTAAATTGAAGAAAACAACCTTTTTTAATATCAAATCTTTCAATTTATGTTTTTGTTTTTCAATATAAATATGTTATTTAAATTTCTGCCAGACAATGGAAAATTAATTCGATTAGGAATGATGAAACATTTATTTTACAGTCTTGCCGGAGGTCTGGGTTCGACCCCTGAGTACACCTAATGTTATTTTTACTTGCGATTATAGGTACTATAAGGCATGTTATGCATTCGTGCAAACAAAAAAATTGAGATAACAATCAAACATGACATTACGATGATAGTAAAGACGAAAAAAGTGGGTCTGGAAATCCTATCGTCTGTCTATCTGTATGTCTGTATGTCAGTCTGTATGTATCAGCACCTACAGCCTAAACGGCTCTTTCGGTTTACTTCAAATTCGGTATATAAGGGTTGTAGACCATTCTTTAGAGGAGAAATTGAATTTTTTTTAGCTCAAAAACTAAGGGTACCTGCCATATAACGGTTTTGGAAAAGCTTAATTTTCTCGAAAACGCCTACAACGATTAACTTGAAAAAAATTTCTGATGTTTTTTGTTTGATTTCCTTTTGTTAAATCGCAAAAAAAAAAAATTGGCAAGCCTATTAACGGTATCTCCCATAGAACAGTTATTTTTTTTTTAGCTATCTCATGAACGGGTTAGTCGATTTCAAACCAAAAATTTATTTCTAGAAAGGTCTATATAATTTAAACAAACTTCAATACCAAAATTTTGCAAAAAAGCTTAATTTTACTTCAATACCAAAATTTTGCAAAAAAGCTTAATTTTAGTTTTAATTAATTTATTTATCTATTTTTTTGTAAATTCAATATTTGGAAACCGCCTTGACAAAATTATTTTATTTTCTGTGCATAAAATGCAAAAAATTAAGCACTTAAAAATGGCATTCTTCAAATTTGTAAAAAAAAACTTTTTTATAAAAAAATATTAAGTAAACATCGATTTATTTAAAAACCGCTCTAACGATTTTGGAATAATATTTTTTATAAACTTATATCTAGGCAAAAAAAAAATTACTGCATACTTTGAATTTGGCTTGAATCTTTGTAAAAAGAAGTTTTAGCACTTATGTGAAAAATTCATAATGATTTTTATTTTTCCCTTATTTATTTTCGTGGCAACTTGCAACCCAGTCGTGTACCTCAAGAGCAAATTCTTGCGACCACAGTCGTGCACTTTATTTTTTATTAATTTGGTTTCTCACTGTATTTATTTTCATCCTCCTGTTAAAATTTTAGCAGAAGATTTATTATAAGTTTATGCGTTCGAAATAGTAGTTTTCCTAGGACTCTCATTATTTCGCAATCGAAAATGAGTGTAACATAGCGGGTCTTCTACAACATAAGAAATCGGTTTTCCTGCTGATTTATCAAATAAATTTAAAAATCTCTATACCTTTTAAAATATCGCATAATTATAGTCCGAAAGCTATCGACCGATTTTGGCACATTATTTTGGCGCTCCTAAATTTTTGTCCAGTAATTGCTTCAGGGTCACTCATTAATGAATGTTAATTATGGCTACCGGAAACCCAAAGTAACAGCCCTTCAAAGTGCAGAAAAAATAACCCAACTGTGGTAAATAATTTTAGCATGATTTTTGTTTCACTAAAATGTAGTTTGAAACGCTTAAAATAATAATGTGTAACTGCCATTACATTATAAAGCCGCAAAAAAGTTGCCATAGCAACTCAAAAAACAATATAAAAACACTTAAAAAAGAAATTTATTGAATTTTTTGAGTTGCTCTGGCAACCCTTTTTATTATTATACTACATTTTAGTGAAAAAAAATTCCGTGCCAAAATTACTTACCAAATTTTCTCTGCACGTTGAAGGACTGTATCTTTGGTTTCCGGCTTTTTCCGGTAGCCATAATTGTCATTAATTATGAATGGCCCTTAAGCAATTATTGAACAAAAGTTCAGGTGCTCAAAAAGAATGTCCCAAGATCGGTCGCTAGTTCTCCTACTATTTAAAAAAAAAAAAACAGTTTTTCCTGTTTTTATCAGTTTTGTTTTATGCGGTGTGACTCCAGCCTAAGCGGTACAGAAATAGTATAATTCAGAGATCCGTAAATTTTGTATTTCTAAATTAAGTGTCTGTCAGTAAAAGGAAACTTTTGCTGCGTACATTTTATGTTAAATGTCATCATTCATCAACTGATTGTTCACTATCCACTTGATGAGTTCTCTTCACATCTTTAGAACTTCTAGTGCTGGCTTAGTGAAATTTTTTTATTTTGAAGCGTAGACCTGTTTTCGATTAAGAGATTTGAAAGTCAATTTAAATTAATTTTTCATGTCAAATCAAAGGGGATAGAAAAAATGCTTAGGCTCTATTTCGCTTAATATTTATTATTCATCTTAGCATCATATAGATTAAGATTATTTCCACATCCTAATCTTTGTTTTGTAACCAAGATACTATCATTCAAGCAGCATAAGTCATTGTATCCAATTGAAGAGCTTGTTGATGTTCAATGAAAGGAAAAAATGAAAAAAAAAAATCAATCCAATATCATCTTCGATTCATTTTTGTCAACTGTGTGCCTCCCCTTTTCTTTTATCTAATAATAAGGATAATAATAAAAATGTTGAAAGCACAGGATATTGATAATCCAATAACTTTTCTTTGCCTTTTTTATGAATAGAATAAATGTATATATTGATATACCTACTATACATACCTATACGAATTTGGATAGAATTTAAATGTTAGGTTACTGACAAAGATTTCAATTAAATAACGGAGAGGCTGTTTTGTATACGTGTACTAGAAATATAATATCAATGTACGTACGTACGTACACAACAATACAATTTATTTGTCTGGATCTGAATAGAGTGTTCTTGAAAACTCGATGAAGTGAAATCAATTCTCTTTTAATAGTGATAGTCGTTTTCAAATTGTATTTGATAGATGATGAAGCTTTTTTTTTTATAAATTTACAGATATATATACATATATATCTATGAAGATAAGATTTAACAATTTGTATACAATTATGGTATCTTCTGTAAAAATTGAATTGGTTTCTAAACCTAAGCTATCAGAGAGAGAGAGAGAGAGAGAGAGAAGAAATAAATAATGGAAGAAAATGTCATTTTTAATTATCATTCGTATTTACGTTTGTAGATATTCTGACTGGAAAAACTTTTCTCAAAATTATACTGTTGTCATTTTTATCACAAGGCTTCCTTTTTTAAGCTATGTTCTTATAGATGTACAAAACATTCCCTTATTTTCATTATAGTCCTTCAGAAGTCTTCAAAACTTCTTTCCTGAACTTTTGGCATAAAGAGCATATTATCAGAAAATCCATTTGGAAGGTAAATTACTTCTACCTACCTACTTATATTTGTCAAGCATAATCACTACACATTCAAATTTTAGTCAGCTGTTTTCCATCATATTGTAATGTACTGAAACGTTTTTTTTTTCACCGGCATCTTACGCACCGAATGATGGCAAGAGTAAAATGTTTCTCAGAAATTCATTTTTTTGACGGAAATGCCGCCACCAAATAAAACTTAAGCTCACGTATGCCTTTTCTTTTATTTTTAAAGTATCTTAATCATTTGTATTTTAATTCCGACGGCTCTTTTTTTAGAGCCAACTAATTGATGTATTCAACTGTAGAAGAAGATAGCGAAGAGGAGGAAAATCTATTGGATTAACATGCTCAATATTTATAGCCATACCACAGAAAGTATCACTTAGTAAATTATTAATATATTTTAAAGGCAACTGAAATAGCCACTCACAGATGAATCCGTCTTGAGAACGATATAATACCATTATTGTCACATTGAGACCTTTGGTTCTGATTGTTTGCTTCTTTTGCTCATTGAAACGGACTTCACTCAGAAGAAGTTTTTCTTTGATCAGACAATTTTTTCTTTAAACGTGGTAGGTAAAATATTTAGGAAAGATCACGATTGTTTCATCACTAGAAGACAACCTTATCATGTGATCTGATTTTCTGATATGTTAAAATTTGTTCTTCCCTTAGGTGGTCCAAACGCATGATCAGGATCAAACCTCCTGTAAACATTGCATGACTACATAAGCTTATCAACTTTTTCGGAAGGGTTTGAAATTGTTAAACGCTTCACATAATGTGAAACTGTGAATGTAATACCAAATCTGCCAGCAAGTACAACTTTCTTCCATAATGCTCTCAAGTTCCTCATAAAATGTCGCCAATGACATACTTACCAATAACGAAGCTATGCAATGGTAGCATTCAAATAATAAGAATTTCATAAAATGAAAAAAAAAAAATATATTACCAGGATTATACATAGTCCCATACCATCACAAACTATCTGAAACTCTAAACCATGATTGTAAAATCAACTAAAATTCCAAACGCTTTAAATAAACTGTTATGTCTACCCAGAAACCATTATTTACTGCATCATTGTCGTTCGGTCGGTGAAATGGTTGTCGTCCTGTTAAACCTTACACCAAATAAAAATACAAAAAAAAAAAAAAAAAACAAGATGAATAAACTGTCTTCTAAAATTGACACTAAATAACAACTCACACTATCATCCTCTTATCCCCGAATAGCACAACGCAAAACACAATAATCCCGCATCTATGTTTTCGGACCACTTTGGTGGTAATTGTAAAAAATTGCATTTCCCCCAATAAACAGAAACTCCCGCAGTGTGTGTCCAATGCACATTCTAATATAACAGCTCCTATATAATATTAAATAAATCTACGAACAAAGCCATACGGCTTAAGACCGTTATTGATGACATCCTCAAGTGATAACAATATATTTCACTCTCGCTCTTTGAATTGTGAACTGTGTGGGGGCGAGAGTGACAACGACGACGACGACCACGAGAGAAAGAAAAACGAAGGGCGTTTAGTTATTTGTACTTTATAGTCATACACAAACTGTCACTAACTTCATTCTATTATGTCCAAATATCTTTTTTGTCACTTGTGTGTGTGTTCTATTATATTGTTTAGGTTCGTATGTATGGTTTGATTGTTGTTGTCCCCATTTTGATCAAATAATGACCTCAAGTAGTATAGAGGAATTCTAATATTGTTCAAAATGGGATAAAGCGTGCGGAGAAACTAGAACTGAATTAAATTGATCGCATAACACAATTAGGAAGTCTCAATCTCTTCTCAGCAAAGTCGTAGTTTATAAGTCTACATAATTCAAACAAGCTTTCAGATTTCTTCAAGTTGATGACATTACTTACAGACTAGTTGACACAGTAATATAGGTTTAACTATTCGTATGAAGCGTCTTCACTTTATTTTCATTTACGGATGACTGAATATTGTATTTATATAGCAGTGGTGGATTGAGTTGGGAGCAAATAAGTTGTTTCAAAGCACGGAGTTATTAGGGTCGACGCAAAACAACAAAATAGAAATAGGCTGGCAATAAAAATTGATTTTTCCAAAGTACGGAACAGTTTCTGCAGGTATAAATTTTCTCACGCCATTCGATATCAAGTTCGGGAATTTTACCGCACTAAACCTACCGGTAAATCAGGACAGTGTTTCTTTGCATTAGGTAGATCTAGCACTTTAGTAGTTTTTCGATTACAGTAATTGGTATTAGCAATTTTCTCACACCATTCGATATCAAGTTCGGGAATTTTACCGCACTAAATCTACCGGTAAATCAGGACAGTGTTACTTTGCATTACGCAGATCTAGCACTATAGTAGTTTTTGGATTACCGTAATTGGTATTATCAATATTGGTCGGTAAGATTTTGTGACCCTACTAACCTACTTGCTTCGGTACCAAAGATTAAAGCATGCATTTCTAATGAATAAGAGTTACGTATTTTTTAAGACTATTGTTGACATTTCATTCGAAACCGGTGAGTTTTTTTTTAACAATTTGTGTTTACATAATTGCTTTACATAATGATTTATTTATGGTTATTCAGTACATTATATGGTTGCTAGCTTATGCAATTTTTGTTTCCAGCATTAAATTAGCAATCAAAAGATGTGTTTGAATACGTAAGACTTAATAGATTAAACGGATAAGCAAAGAGCCCCGAGAAAATCGTTGTCACTGGGCCCCAACAGACTTTTACCCGTCACTTGTGATAAAGAACTTTCTCAACGTATGTGCCATCTTTTATTTCACACTTAAGATTAATAAATCAATCTGAACAGCAGAAAGTCTTAGAATTCGATAGCTTATGTGTCAAACTTATACCTATATATGACACCTTAATGCAAATGGACACACTCAATTTTAGTGTGTTGGAAATACTTGTGGTATTGTTTGACTTTATATTTATGTTGGTTTTCTAAAGAACCATGGGAATTGCAAAACATAAGTAGAGTTTTCTGTGGTTTTTATGGAATTTCATTTGCTGTAGTTGATGTTTCTATAGTGTACTTGAAATAACTTTGAAGTGGTAAGATTTGTTAATGCAACCACAATTCAAAAGGACTTTCAAAAAGAGCTCTTTTGATAGAGAAAGAGAGTGAGCGAAATGATACATTAACCGGATTTGCGGTTCGGTAATAAGTGCTACCTTTTGTTCTAAAATTATACTTGACTGGATGTGGTGTGGTGACTAATGGCTAAGATGGAGGAAAAATTGTCTCTTTTGTTGCGGATAAGCTAAAGTAAGTTTAATGCGTTAAGAATGTCATTATTCGATGGTCTTATGTTACAACTATACTTTATAAAGTGGTTTAATGGATTTTAGATTTATGAAGTATTCCCACAGTGTTATTTGAACAACTTCTGAGAATTTATCTCTGTTAGTGACTATCATTTTGGTTTTGACTTATCCTTATAAGCTTTTGTGACTTATTCATACATTCTAGGGTATAAAGATTGACAAAGTCTTTGTTTAAAACATTAAAATTATTTAATAAAACTATAGCAGACTAATTTATAAATATTTCAGCGATAATAATTGAGAAAAATGAAATTTATTAAGGTCCTAAGATACATAATTACTGACTAATGCTTTTACTTATTAGTTCATCTTACACCAATTATTATGAATATTAATTGATATTCGATAAATATTGAAATTTGGTGCTTTTAAACTCATTTAATCAATAAACTTTTCAATGTTTCACTGATTATTTCGAATTTTCTTCCAATTCGCAATTACCAGATTTGTATTCAATGATCAATCATTTTTTTCGTTTCGTTAAATTGATAAAATATCAATGGCGAATTTGAATACAAAAAAAAAATAGAAATATTAGGCGGCCATATTTAAAACAGCGCTCAAGGAGGCGTATCATCTAATATATCGTTCTCATTACTTGTTAGTTTGTACGACGCGAAAGTGCATTTCAGTGGTTTGGTCAGGTGATTGTGTCACTTAACTGGAAGGTCAAACAATTTTGAACTTATTTAATTTCTTTGCATTTACTAAATAATTTCAACAATCCTGTAGTTATGTATGAAGTGTGATATATTTTTGACAAAATATTAACATATTTAGTTAAAATTATGAAATTTGTAACGAAAACATCTTTCCCGCTGCCGTATTTCCCCTGGCAAGATAGCTTCCAGATAGATACCCACTGACCAGGTTAGAACGCTAAAAGTTAACATATGAAAAGCGATAAGTTAAGAGAAATTACGCTATCAAAAAATTAAAAATTATCGAAAAAAGTATGAGTTGCTAAAACAAAAGGAAAAATATTTAAGAAAAAAAAGGAATAATAAAAACTGTTGAATCTTTTCATGTCACAGAAAATTAAGCCTTTTTATATTTCGTTTATATGGCAAAGTATCTCTCTTGGTCAGAAAAACCTTATGTTGATGTCTCTACCCTCCCCGATGTATTTACCCTGGGTAGATGTCCAGCAAAAATAACTAAATGTGCATAAATTGTCTTTCCCTTACACAAATATATACATAAGAGGGACTAGATTCATAATTATGGATTTGGTCAAGAAACTCAAATTTTTCTCCTGACCGGATCTTCATAGGAATTAAAACCTCTTATAGTAGAATGACCCGTATCAACTATCAATAATTGATTATCGAAATGCAAGTTTTGTGTCTAAGATGGTATTTATGATGTTCGAACAAACTTTTTTATCTCAAGTTTTCCTTAATTGGATTGCAACTACCAATTATTGATAACAACATCAACTAATTACTGATAGTTGACAATAGTTATAGTTAGGGTATAAGACTATTTTGTACATTGCCAAATATTGTTAGTTAGAGAAGATAGACAAATTTTTCTCCAACTTTATTTACATTTCGTCTTCGCGAATTGCCTTTGTAAATTGGAAGAAGCATCTTTCACTCAAATCTGATAATGAACCTAACCAGATTAACTGATAGTTTGATATGATTGACTAGAACTCTCAATTATTTCTACGGTTGCGTTCCGAACATATTTTTTTTTCCAGGGGTTTGACCACCTGAACATCTTCCTCATTTAATTACTTCTTATTGCACCATTTGAAAGAAGGTAAACAACGAAAAAGTTCTCTTAAATAACTTATTTCTTAAAACCGTCAACACATGAACTTAGATATATATTAATTCTGTGTTTAAATGTTTTTGTTTGCTTACCCAAAGTCACGCATTACCAACATTATTCTATCTACATCGAGGCATTAATGATTGCATTTTATGAACTTTTTTTTCCAACCACAGAATTATTCCTGTTTGTGTTTGAAAGATACTTTAATACTTAGTTTAGTATTGTTATAATGAAATTATGAAGAAAAAAAAAGGAAACTGGATACAAGCGGTTAATGCAGAAATATGTAAGTGCATGTTCAATGGAACTTAAAGAATAACTCAACCATTAATATGCAAGAAAATTCTTCTGAACGTTCGATGGAAAAACTAGTTTGTGCTTACGATTTAGCAGCGTAAAAATGCCTACTAGGTATATTATCTATGCAATCACAGAGAAGGTCAATTATTTTGTTTAAAGTTTATTTCACGGAACAAGGAATACAAAAGTGCATGAACTAATGAATGTAGCTGCGGTATGTTGAGTGACGTTGTATTGGTAAAGAATTTGGCCATTAAATTAGTTGGGTTAAAATGATAGTATGTGCAAACCAATTGAATGTTAGAGGAACGAGAAACTGAAAAAAGTATTTTAATACTTCATCTAATAAGATTGGTTTTGAGAATTGATTTGTCCACATTTATATATAAGTAGAAATTTCCAGTGCGATTCCTGGTGGTTGCCGAAAAATAATTTTTTTTTAGAAATATTCCAATAGCATTTAATAAATTTGAATACGTATATATGTACATACTATTTATTGATTAAATATCATATTACTCTCCAGGCCCAAATGGATCCAATGATTCTGATAAAACGAAGTTCCAGTTTGGTCACGTTTATTGGAGATGTTTCATCATAAATGGATATAGAAATGATAGATTTCTTCCAGAGCCAATGATAGTTAATTCTGAGTTCGAAAGATAGCATCGATAAAATTTGGCGAATTTCCATATTTGAAAGTCGTAATTGAAGGATTAAACAAAGCCATATACTGAATGCTTTAGAGCCAGTTTTTCAATGGTCAGTTAAACAGTCAGTTAGTACTTATTCGTCAGTTAGTGAAAAAAGTGTTTTTTTAACATTCAGTTTGCTCTTATTTTTAGGAATTAATAGCTTAACTGTGGAATAAAGTTATTTGCTCGTTTCAGAGCCAGTTAAGAAGTTATTTCTATTAATAAATTGTTTGACTGTCAAAAAAGTACCGCAACAGCTTTAAATAACTGACACCAGTGGCGCTTTAAGTTTGGCTTCTCCCATAGAATATCAAACATGGTTGTCATTGAATTATTTGTTTTGATTTTGACTGGGAGTCAGAATTTGGAAAAGAATTGTAGAAGTGAGCAAATATTCATTATTTGTGTATTATAATTATAGTTTTGTTTTTAATTTAATCACAGACAGTCAATTATAGGACTGATTTTATTAATATATAATATATTATTTGTTTCGTCAACAAAATCTATAATGTTGTGGCAGCCTTAAGAGTTTATTTTTTGAAATAAATAAATAAGAACAAACTGAATGAAAAAATTGATATCCGATTTGATTCTGAAACCTGAAAGTAAACAAATAAATGTATGTCTATTCCACTTCATCTTATAGCCCTATAGATAGCTAAGAAATATTCTCACTCTAACACTATGAAGTAAGATGTAGTTTATTTTGTTATTCTGTGGAATAGATAACTGACTCTTTTTTATTGCTTCAAAAATTCACCAATGTTATCAGAATGTTAAAGAGTCAGATAATTTTATTCTTCTCATAGCTAACTGACTGTTTAGCTGCCGAATTAAAAATTTGCCCTCAATCGAATAAAGTGAGTTTCGTTGAGACAAATCCGGTAAGAGTTAAACTTTCTCTAGCAAGCTCTTATAAAGCGATTCAAAAGGTCACACAATCAGTAATCCACAACAGCAACCAATTAAACATTACCTGGTATTAATCATAATCTTATCTGATTGTTAGATGTCCATGGTTATCCTGCAAGGCTACCAGAAATAACGCCAGTTTTATTTTTTAGAAAAAAAGGAGGAAAATTCTTCATATAAATTTCTGATTTTTTTGGCAATCTTTCTAAAATTTCAGGCTTGTTTTCCAAATAAATTATACCATTTTTATAATAACGCGCCTGAAATGTAAAAAAAAAACAGGAATCCAGGTTTGAAAAAAATGTCAGAAAAAACATTTTTGGCTTCCTGAAACTACACCATATGAAATTCCCCAAAAAATGAAATGAAAAACGCCAGAATTTAAGTTTTTCGCTTTTTGGATTTTTTTTACCAAATCGATAATAAAAAACTCCAAAATTTTGCATTCACTAGGTACTATTTGTTTTTTTATCGCAAAAGTTTGGATACACAATAATATATAATATAATATTCTTCAATTTCCATTTTGCTTTAAGGCTCTTTTTCCAAACCTCTGTGGCACAGTTTGCAAAATTTCTATTATATTTTCCAAAAAATTCCGGGTGTTTTTTTTTTCAATTTAGAAAGACGCCAGAAAAATTTATTAATAAAATTCTTGCGTTATTTCTTCTGGCGTAATTTCAAGCAACCTTCCATGAGATAATAATAAGCTTTCATGCCTGGTTCGTACTTTTCACTGCAAATTTCTCAAAACCAATACTGCCTGAATGATTACAAGGGGTGCTGAAAGCTAGATTAGTACCTTTTGGCAAGCATTTCCCTTACCTGTGAATTTTCTCAATTTAAAACTTTTTTTGTGTGTATAGAGCTAAACCCTATACCTAATGTTATTCGAAATTAAAACAAACAAATATCCACTTTTTTGGTTATGAATTCAACCAACATAATATTTACTAAAATAGGTAATTCCAAATAAACCTAAAAGTTCAACATTTCAACGTTAATGTTTTCCACTTAAATAAATAGTTTCAGCTAATTTATAAAAGCGTGGGATAGTCATTCCAATCCCGTCCATTAAAATTAACTTAAATAAAAAAAATAACTTAGATATCTCTTGATTGCTGTCTCTCTGCAATTCCGTAAACAACACACTTAATAAAATAAAAATTACGTAAACAATTAGCAAATTGCAGCAAATGAAGAAAGTAAGTTCATTCACTGGTGGTAGATAGATAAAAAAGTATCTTAACAAAAAAAAAAAAAAAAAAAAAAACGGATTTCACATTGTTGTGCTAGGGGAAAAAGAAAGAAGAAAAAGATGTACAATACGGACACATGCAGATGCAATACAATAGAGAGAATAACAATAGTTGCAAACAAAATTCTCTTTACACAGCATTCATAGGTCACCAAGAGATCAAGATTATAATGCAGCGTTTCCGCACCAAGTTGTCCTGGTTGTACCACCTCTCTGGCCTCTAATGCTACTTCATCATCACTATTATCCTGAATAAAAGCTAGAAAAGATAAATGTGACATTTTTCGCTTGGTGGGCATCTAATTCCACCTTACCCCCACTTTTTTTTCCCAACCACAAGCATAATGCTACACATTTAACCGCAACACCCACCTATGTAGGGAGTCTAGATAATATATACACAAAATTGTTGGTTGGCCGTAACCTGACTATGCTAGGCCGGGTATTTACTCGTCTGTGGTAAGTTGGTTGGCCTGTTCTCTTTGGTTCTCCATATTATATCTATCTATCTAGCGAACAGGTCTTGAAACCAGCTTTAAGTCAAACATGCAAAATGTTTAATTTCACTGCGGTTTCTAGACTTTACCTATACTCCGAACGAAAAAGCTGGTGGGCTAACATCAACCTTTTGTGTGGCATTTATGTCCGACAATGGAAAAGTCAGTGATGTTATACCGTCATTCGTGAGATTTTTCTTTTTAATAATTCGTGTCAGAATAACGAATTCTATTCTGACACTTTCAATAATGCCATGCGGTTTAAATGATGCGTCAATATATTGCTCGAAGTAGTACGGTTTAGAGTACGATTCCGAGTCAAAAGGAACAACTTTATCGTAAAACACTAAAACTCTATGAGTGATGAGTTCAAAGTCGACGCTCGCAGATCCCATAGTAAAATCCTGTATTCTCAACTCAACACAAATCTAATGCAACCCAACTACATATTTTCATGATTCACTTAGATATACAAAGAAATCTCTCTGATTTTCAGAACAAGATGTGAACTCTTAGGTCTGTATGGAACCCCATTAGCGCTGCAACCTATTCTGGAGCTAAATTCCGCAAGCGGGAGTTTTTCTTCAATACTTACACTTCCAGTCACGGCCGTTTGCACATTAAAACTCACGCTTGCGAAATTTAGCCCCTGATTAGCTATATATCACATGTCTCGACATCTCACAAGACAACTCTATAGTTATCATTGCCCGCTTAGTCATTACTTGGAGAGTTTTATACGAGAATTTGTGGCAAGCATTTTGAGGTAGTCAGTGAGTTTGTCTATCGGTGCACAGTTGTAAGGAAAACCAACAAAATCAGCGCAGAAATCATTAAATAAAAGATTTTTTGTTATATGAAGCCATAGCATGTATCCTTTTTAAATCCATCCATAGATCCTCTATTGTATTGGACAAAAAATATTACGTACGGGACCGATGCTCCAAATCATTGAGCCTCCAACGCCAAACTAGAGTAAACGAGTATCTAACTAAGGCATCATCTTCGACTGCGTGATTACTTAAAAAGTGACCTCCAAACATTGGGTGTGCGTTTTTACAGACCTTTTACTTCAAGCCATCAGCTAGAAAAGTGGTTGCTCAAAATGATTTTTTTTTTGTGGTTATGTCATTCGATTTTTGACGACAACCTGCAAAGTAGTATATTATTACCTAAGTTATTTGTCCTGTGCCCTCTAACCACTCTACATACACTTTATGAGCTAAGTCTTTCCTTTGGCCAGCACCGAGAAAAATCGAGTCGCTTTAGTTGTTTTAATAAACATTTCAATTGTAGTAGTGGTTAGTTTGTGGACGGCGAAGGTCTGGGTTCGAGCTCTAAGTACACCTTATGTTTTTTCAGGGGCACTGCATCTTGCGAGGAAGTGATACTCCAAGAGTATCATCACAACAACGCACACTTAAGGATTGGTTGAGATTGTAAATCACTAGGCCGCAGTTCTTCGAAGCTGTCGGTGCGTTTAAACATTTTAATGAAATCACCTTCAAAATCAGGACGAATTATGGTAAGTAAACAGCATATAAAAGCGATAATTGGAGTTTTCGGGACATGAGTTCATAGAAAATCTGAATGTTGAAAGGTTATATTAAACATTTTATGGCAAGAGCAAAGCAGCCAAAAAGTTCATTGGGCGCCAATTATAAAATATAAGGTCGAAAATTTTTACGTTATGCTAAGACATATTAATACCATTTAAGACTTTCATAGTTAATGGGTTCAAAAGAAATTTAATTTCGATTATTATTCAACATATGTTTAACATCCCTGGTTTCGGCCATCTCATAATAGAGAAACTTACGCGGGAAGAAAATTAATAGTAATGTATCTGTTCTGTATCTTTTTGTTTGTATGATTGTTTTTTGTTGTTGTCTTGTCTTTATTCTTGTCAATCACTGCAATCCTGAATTATCTTTGTTTCTTTTTTTCGCCGCTTAGTTATTTTTGTTTTTCCCTTATTTTCTCATGACACCATCATCGTCAACAAAACACATTATCGTTCGGTCGGTTGATTTTGGTTTGCCTTTGCCATAGTCATAGTATGACATAGATGCAAAAATATATCTGCAGTGCCTTATAATACATGTATCTATGTGCAAGCATTTTACATGTATGTATATGTTTCTTGTCTACACGGTGTGTTGTATAGAAGCAGTTTATTTTGTATCTCTTTCTTTCTCACTTTTGTATTCATTGTCTGCAATTAAACTCAACTCTTTTCTTTACAGTTCATCTACCGGTTGATAACGAGCTAAAAATTAAACCGGTCGGTGCCTGGTACCGAGATCTCCGTCCGACCGACCAAAGTGATTGCGGTCGCGTATTTATTTACAACAAACCTACGCGCTACAATTTATTTGTTGTTTTTTTGTTGTTGTTTTTTCTCTCTCTTTCTTAACTCTCGATTGGTTTAAGTTGGTCTTGTCTTCTTTTTTTTTGATTTTTGTTGTTGGTATTTCCTGTGGTCGGTGATTTTCTATTTTTTTTTTATTATTGTTTGTAGCATATTTTTATAAAGGTGTGTTATTGTAGTTACTGAGGAGACTTGAGATACAACATGCAGTTTAGGTTAGGTAAAGGTAGGTGTATAAAATTCTATACAGTTTGTCACTATATCGACATAGAAATTGACTTTGAAAGTCAAGTTGTCATATATCTATGTACATATAGCTAGAATGACAACATTAAACATTCTAATTTTTCAAGTGATTCCATGTCATAGAAATGTTGTGAGTGAAATCGCGCTTTGGATAGCAAACATTTTCTGTTTACTGAAGTGATTAACGCTTAACTAAGTTAGATGATTTATTTGTATAACTATGGATTTTCAAATCACATGGACATAGATAGTATGTGTGTACTTTCATAATATTGAATTACAGACATGAGGTTAATAAATTCTAACAGACATTTTATATCATTGAACGATTCGGCTCGAGGGACCGAAATAGCAATTATATTTTACAGGGTATCCAATGAGAGGGGCCATTAAATTATAGCTGGCGTCACAGATTTACCTCTGTGTCTGTTCCTAATTGGATTTATCATTTGACAATGGTTGACTCTCTTAAATGCCTACAATTTTGTTTGCTCATCTCACACATTATTTCTAAAGAATCGTTAGAACGATCTGTTTATTATAGGAAAGTTTGTCAAAAGTTGAGAACTAGCTCATGTATTTTAGTGAAGAGACGCACCACATCGGTTGACTTAGTTATACAAACAAAGATTAAGGTTGGTTTCAAATTGGTCACTTGAAATCATTCTTGGGCGTAGCTTACCATTGGACGTTATGCCGACATAGATTTGAAAATTGAGAAGCACGTTTGTTTATCACAAATACAGAAATAAGAATACAAAGAAGAAGTTTTATTTTTGTATTGTTATGGTAGAAGCTATGTTGAATAAAATAAATCTAAATCTAAATCTAAATCTAAAAAAAAATTATGCAATAAGCATACAAAAATATCCTTAACCCTTATTTATATATGTCGAAAAACAAAAACAATAAAATACTGACCAGTAGCACCAAAATTATTTTAGCTGTCGAAACAAACTTAACAATCCCGGATATGAATTTATCAATCGTTGAAGACTTCATTAAAGTAAACAAAGGGAGAAAATATCCTGTCATATTAAACCCTTCCAATTTATCCTTATTTTATATTTTTAATAACAACAACTGTCATTTTATTAAAAAAGGACCTATGTGCAGACCAAGGAAACCCTTCAGAAATATTCTTAAAGATCAAACAACCCAATAAAAAATTAGTGGTGGTTGGTTTAACATGACTTTAGATAATTAAATAGGTGGTTTTTGAAATGATTGCTACTTAATACCCAATAAACTTTTGTAAGGATTGTTTTGATAGTTTGATTTGAATATATAAACAACAATGGACGAAAATCATTGCCGATCTAAGGGGCTATAGTTATAGCTATCATTGAAATGCATCAGTGAAACGATTTGAAAATGTTTGCAAATGATAGAAGTTTTCAATGATTGCTATAATCGACTATTAAAAGAAGTTGCTGAAGTTTCAATTTTTTTAAGAAAATGCGTTGTTTTTCATCAAAAAGAAATTTTGTGTTGAAAGTAATTAAACAAGTGAATAGAAGTGTTTTTATCCCGAATCGTTTATATCTGAAATCCATTGTCAGACATAACACGAAACTTTTGTTCATTTCAAAACTGGCTTGATTTTTTATTGTTTATAGTCACATAAAAAAAACCTAGAAGAACCTTCTTTGTATATGCACAGCGAGCCATAAATGGTATCCTGGGGTACAATTCTGGTGCTGTGAAAACGTGAATCGTAAAAATCGTTTTCATATTTCATGAATTGCTTTCACCTTTTCAATTCACTTGGTACAAAAAAACAATTCTTGTTCAAAGAATGAAAACGTAGTGGTGAATTCAATATCATTCACTGTGGGGAATAATTTTTGTAGTCTGCTGAATGTCAAAGCTAAGCAAAAAAATGTTTCTCATTGTTGTTTCAAATGTCAATCTTTTAAGATTCAATTTATAATTTAATAATAATATACATACATACATACATAAGTATGTATGTAATTTAATTATTTGTGCTTCAGAGTTTGGATACTAACATATTAATATAGTGTAAAATTCCACGGAAAAATATTATATTTCTGAGCATACGGAGATCTCAGAGATCTTATGGCCAGTGGCTTCAAACACTTTTAAATATTTATTGGTTTGTTAAATCCTAAAATGGCATTTTTCAATTTCACCAACCACTTTCAGTCTTAAAACAGCCAATAAACTAAATTTTAAAGGTGCCTTAAAAATGCAAAACAAACAGAACGTTGAAATTTTTCGATTGATATGCTCTCCTCTCGCTTGATCTAATGAAAGGAACCCATGTGTGGTGAATAAAAATCCGGGGTTGGCATCAAGTTTATTTAGTTATTTTATTACTCCGTTAACTAAAATGCTTTTAGGTGTGTTTTGGTGAAACTGGGCATTAGAAATATAAACTGGACTATTGAATCAAAATTTTCTAAAACTATCAATTAAATAAATAAAACTATCAATTAAACAAATAAAACTAATCAAAAAATCATTCCTTTATTTTTCTACAAAAACATTTTCTTCACATTCATTTTCAACTAAGATTCACTATTGATGGAGGACATGAAAGAAAAATGTTCGTATGAAAATTTTTGACGATTGGTTTAACCTTTTCGCAGAACGAGAATAGAAATTTGCTGTGAAAGGGTGAAAATATTTTCTTATAATTTTTTTCACAGAAATTGAATTGTCCCCTTAATGTCTTTCCAATATTTCCGAAAAATATAAAGTCATATGTGGCTCATTGTGGAGCAAAGAAAAAATATTTTTTTAAATACGCAATAATTTGCAATATTTTTAAGCATCAGTGCATTTTTGAGCATCAGTTCCACTAGAGATGATGCAGAGAGTTATGCAAATTTTGGCTTTTTTCTTATGTCACTTTTACTACGATCGTCATATGCCAAATGTGGTTTACCTAACATATAAAGGTTAAATTCTGTAGATTTATATTACAAAAAAAAAGTATGAATTTAAGTTAGATTTTGTGTTTATATTGGACTTTATACTTTTGTGTCATGACTTTTGCCAAACCCTCAAACCTATATATATATATATATATTAACCCTATAGTTGCTTCGAATCCCACTTCTTTTTTTTTACAGTCAGATCTGTTAGAACTCTGACACCAAAGTTTTGCCTTTTTTTTATTAAATGGCGCCATTATTTCAGTTTTTGTTTTTTTGTTAATCTCATGCCTACCCCATGCGTGACTTCATCTCATTCAATTCTCTGTATTTCTCCGAATCTGTGTGCTGATCTCCAAACAAAAAATCCATTAAATAATATAAAAAAAAAACGAAGTTTAAAAGTTTCAATCAAAACAAACCAAAAGGTATGCACATTTTAATAATTTATTGAGCTACGGGTTACATTACCACACCTTTTTTAAAATCAAGATCAAGCATTAAAGCCCAGGCAAGGCATAAACTATGTGTACGTTCATACTTGCCTTGTCAATATACCCGATGACATAATCCATACGAAAAAAAATTAAAATGTCCTCAACCCTGGTGCTGTGCGGGACACGTTAATTTTTGTATTTTTATGGCACACATTATATTTTATATCCATTGCCGTTTGAAAAAAAAAACGAAAAAAATGTCAGTCAGAAAACACAACCAAAAAATAAAAAATTAAATTAATTGAAGCAAAACGAATGCACGAGTGCACTTTAAATTACCAACCATGGTAGGTATTTTGTTTTTTTTTTCTGTGTGTTTGTACTTATTATATTTACCTACTATACCATCGAATACAAAATAAATACGGAACATCACGTTTCTGACATTAACGGTTGGTATGGAAATGTTTTGATTTGGTGATAGGTATATGCACCAAGTTAGTTTCATTGTTCACATTGTTAAGGAATTCATTGTAATCGTTTGCTGATTGATTTTATGGTTTTAAGGAATGTTTTCACGCTCATATTCATATCAACTAAATACTGGTTGCGTTGCGATTGCGATTGCGATTGTTTGTTCTAGGAGTTTCTTACTCTGCCTCTCCTCTTTTACTATATTGCTTGGAACATCATATTAATATTGGAATGGCTTTACAAAACCATTTTTTGATGTATTTGACGTAAAATCTTGCTTTTAATTATCCTTTTTGATTCCTGATTTCATTTCTTAATCACCCATTAATTATCATCTCTCAACTTTTCGATTCCTATGAGAATATTGGCCGAAGCCGATTCTAAATAAGAACCAAATTAAGACCTTGTAGTGTTTATTACATCTATACTTCTACAATTATATCAATATCCTGCTTGTCGTTCTTAAGTTCCAAAGTAGTTATCAACCATGTTCAACATTAAGTTCTCTGAATAGATTTTTAGTTCTACAATATTTTTAATTTTGCTGTTAAACAGGGGCTATTCTGTGTACCAATACTTTTTCATAGATATCTATCGTATTCAATACAAATCATTTAAAATGGCTTTACTTAAATTCCGAAAAACCAAATGATTTAGAAGGACTAACAGTATTGAAAATACGACCAATCAGAATAGAAGAAAAAAAACAGGGTTTCTCTAACATTTTCACCTAAAAACGAAGTCATAAAATTGAAACATAGAAGAAAGTATTATTTAAATCTTAATTTGCACCACATTGTTTTAAGAAAATGTTTGACAGATTTCGATAAGTCATCATTATTGAATAGTTTTAAAATTAGGTTTCTCAATATGTAAATCGGAGTATCAGTGTCATAAATATGTACTTTATTATTGGATATCCAGGCTTGTAAAAGAATACAAACTTTAATGAATGCAATCTTTGATGACTTCAAAAAAATAGATTGCATTCACCAATATTTCTTTGAGACATCAACTTCGAAATAAGCAATCCATATTCATTTGAAATCAAAATGATTGCAATCGTTTTTTCCCCCTATTTATTTTGCAGCAATCAATTGAATGCAATCATTTGAGAATTCATGCATTCCAGGCATTCCTTTGCAGTGATTGCATTCCTTTTACATACCAAGCATTCTTTTGCAGTCCACCATTCCTTTGAAGTCCAGCATTCCTTTGCAGTCCACAAATCCTTTCCATTCCAAGCATTCCTTTGCAGTCAAGCATTCATTTGCAGTCCAGCATTCCTTTGAATATGTAATGTAGCTGCTGGACTGCAAAGGAATGCAAAGGATTGGTGGACTGCAAAGGAATGCTGGAATTAAAAAAAATACTGGACTGCAAAGGAATGCTTGGAATGCATGAATTCTCAAATGATAGCATTCAATTAATTGCTGAAAAATTAATAGGGAGAAAAAATGATTGGAGTCATTTTTATTTCAAATGAATGGTAATTGGGAATTTTTACGTTGAATGATTGCAATACTTAAATTGAATTCAATGAATGATTTTTATTGACTGCATTCCAAAAGATTGCAATCTTTTACAAATCTGCAGAGAAGATCCTTCCACAAAACAAGTCAATATAATTTTCACTATGATAGCTAATACGCTTCCTTGGTGTTTATGAAAATAAATTTAGAATTTCTGAAACTGAAAACTGATAAGATTTGAATACTCCTCATCAAATCGGTTTTACTACACCCAAAATAATATTGAAATATGATTGATTTTCCAAAATTTTCCTAACATTCTATTATAATTTATAGATTTGATTTTTTTTTCCAAACAAAATTTAAAAGAAACATTGTATTTATTAGGATTTATTAAGATTTTTAGATACAAAACTTTCATCTGTTTTGCTTCAATAATATTGTCATGATAGTTATTCTTAAATTTAATGTGAAACTTCAAATCTAGAAATGAAGTTAATAATTTATCATCTATTCAATTCTGCAGGAGCTTCTCATGCCATTCTCAAGTATCAATAGTACAACCATTTTCGTCATCCTTACCGTTTGCATGGAATTGTATTTTGTACATTGACAAAACCATCAAATCTTAATGGTGTAAGTTTCAATTTTCTATCAAAAGAACTTTATCGAGTTATAATTTTCCTTACTCTGTCTAATTCAATTGTCAAATTCTTAAATTCTTTTCACTACTTCCTTGAACTTTTCTTTTACGTTTTGGAATTAAATTTTTTACGCCTTCAAATCTTAGTCTTAAACGCAGTGGCGCAAAATTATAGTCCATTTAACTCCAAACTAAATCAAATTTAGTTTGACACTATTCTAAAATTACATTTTTTGCAATTATAGACAAGTTAAACTACACTTTATCTTTAAAGACTTGCATCAAAATTAAAATCATGAAAACCCTATTTTAATTTTGAAAGTGTCACACTTTCTTCTCTCTGACTCCTGTCAATTTGTCATTTTCTATAAATCAAAAAAAATTAGCAAAATGTTTTCGGAGGACGAAGATTTTGAATTGTTTGAAGATTTTGAATTGTTTGAAGACTGAGCTTTTTAGGAAGCCCAAGGAATATAAAACACGAGCTGACCCTTTAACAAGTTTGGACGATGAAGAGTTTTACTCGCGGTATAGATTTGATAAGTCCACCGTTCTATTCTTGGTAGAGAACATCGATGTTGCAGAACCGGCAACAAATCGTGGACTTCCGATCCCTAAATTGCTGCAAGTTCTGGTAACTCTTCATTTTTTCGGAAGAAATGTGCACCAAAGTGATGTTGGTAAGGAAAAAACATTATGCATCAAAAAGATCTTAACTTAATAAAATACCTACCAACGTCAAATTTAGGTGCATTACATGGAATGTCGCAGTCGACCGAAGGGAAAATAATTGCGAAAATTTCAAATCCATTGCTTCCCTACTTCCGGAAATTATAAAATTTCCATCAACAACGGAAGATTTTGACAAAATGAAGAGGGACTTTTACAAAATTGCCAGATTCCCTAAGGTAATAGGAGCAATCGACTGTACGCACGTACAAATAAAGCGACCAACTAGGATAGTTGGACCTGTTATGGTCGGTCATTACATTAATCGAAAAGGTATACAACTTACTACAAATCTTGTCTGCTTCAGACCACCCTCAACAAGAAGAGGCATCAGTTGCACTTTAGCCAATCAAAGAAACTTGGTTCTGAAACCCCTCGATAAATCAACCATAGCTGCCAAGCTGAATGCCAATTAAATAGGGATCCATTTCAAAGAGTTGCTAAGGTTCAAACAACACAGTTCTAAAAAAAATTAAATTAAATTTGATTTTAAATAAAAAAAAAATTGAAATTAAACAGAAAATTATATTCCGAGCTAATGACATTTGACGACAGATAGAAAAGTGTGTTTGCTTTGTTTTCTTAGCGAACTGTCACTGTTTAAGGCGTGTTCCGCACAAATAAGTTAGAGAAATGCTTTAAACCCCACACTAGTTGTCAGTACTTCAGAAAGAGTCTATAATTACTTTAAAGTTAGAGAACTGTTTCAAAGTTAAAATTAAGTTAAGAAGTGTAGCGTTAATTCCTTAAACTTAGGCTGACTATAATTTTGCGCCAGTGAGTTTACTTACAAATAAAGGTTCTCCTGTTTTTCGAGGTGCTATTTCTATTTGAGAACTTTTATTTGTTCACTATTTTGTTTATCTCTTTGTTATTCGAAAAGGTTCCTTCGTTTCTTTTATCCTTAAATCATTCCAAAATTATCGAGTATTCATTCTTTTTGTTTCCATTTCCTTGTCCTTCCAGATGTGTCTTCTAATGTTTTTCTAGAAGATTCTTCTGTTGTACGAATTGAATTGGACAACTCCAATATGAGACACAATGCGCTTCCGCATATAGTGTCTCATATGATGGCGTTCACCTGGGCGATGATTAAAAAAATTATGGAAAGCAACTTAAAAATTCAAATAAACTTTACAAAATATAAGGGTCACCCTGTACGACTGCTACAAGCAAATCAGTATATATATTTGATTTGTAACCCAGTTTATTAAACAGAATTGCTAAAAAGTTCTTCTTGCTAAGTATTCATTGCTTTTTCTGTTTGTGGTTTCTGTCCTGGTCCTGAGTTCAGATCCTGACACTACAATATTTTTTTTTATTTAAGTTTTTAAAGGAAACATCTTTCTTTCGTTATTGCTGGTGAACTCTGTAAAAGGTATTATTTTAAAATGTTTTTTTCTTTTTTGGTCAGCGCATCCATTCGATACAAATTTTCCTTGTTCGATAATAATTCCAACCCTTTCATGACATTATACTCTCCGCCCACAAAATGCCACCTGACGACACAAAGGTACAGAGGTTATTTTGTTCGCAAAATTTAATTGCTTTTGCATTTTCTTTTGGTTTTGTTCTTTTTTGATACTATAGAAATATGAAAAATATATTTTTTTTACCGAAAATTTAATTCTCTTTAAAAAAATAAAATTCAAATTCAAACAAAAAATGTGAACAAGCAAAAAAAAAAAAAAAAATGTGAACTTAAATATTGCTCCTCAATTAAATGATTGGTGGGTTTCTATCTATTTATACAAGCGAGAGAAATCGGATTAATTGGCTTACCACTATTGTCCGGTTAGCTCAAATATATAGTGTGTAGGAAGATTAGCTCTATGAGTACACTCAATTAAAGCTAAATAGACACATTTATATACCAAAGCAAAAATCAATGCTGCAAATGCTGCGGTGCTGGCCAACAATTAATATCCAATTCGAGCAATTTGTGAATTTTGTGGCAACAGAAACATAAAATTCCAATTTAATTGAACAACTGCTGTGGATGTATCCTGTTTATGGGTGTCAGCTTGTAGATTTTCTTGTTCAAAATACAATTATTCATGTTGTAAATTAATTGAATTTATTATTGTAGATTTAATGAAAAGAGTGCAAAAGTTGTGTGTTGATTGCATTATGACAATTAATAAACAAGAAATTAATAAATTATTTAATTATTTAAATTTTGCTACATAGTTTGTAACGAGTTTGATTATCTACATAAGTTAAGTATAATGCTAAAGTTATTTGGATTCTTCATTAAGCATTTGCTTGTGGTAGACTTATCTATAGAAACAAGTTTAACAGCTAGATGTCAAGGCTTTAATCAAATATAACACTTTTGACATTGAACAACTGATGAAATATGGTTCTCGATTAAGAGAAAAAAATTTGAAACAGGAAATTAATTTTTAATGAAGTCACATGAATGTTTGTATTTTTCTAGAAGACACTACACAGAACAAAAAAGAACACTTAAAATCATTAAGATTGTCTGATGATGTAATATAATATTTCTATAGAAAATTCCTATTAATTTAATTTCAAGTAGAGTGATAGTGCAATATAAATCATTAGGATTTTTCAAAAATTTAGAAAATTGTCCGCTGACTTTTTTTATTTTAGCGGAAAATGTCATAATAAAATAATTCAAAATGCTAAAAAAATTATTTTTGCTCATTAAAGTGCATATAATTTTTGACTAATATGATTTTTTCCATACATACGAATGTTTCTAAGAAATGTTCAGCGTAATTAGTATTCCAATATCTTTTCAAATAGAATTTATAATTTTTTTTTGCAATTTCCGTGCAAGACATATAAAAAAAATTTACTCCCGCTAACTTAACGATTTTTAGGAAGTAAAACGTTTTTTTTATTTTAATCGCTTACATTCGCTAATTTCGCGCGAGTAAGATTAGCAGGCACCAGAATCGCAGTCTTAAAAAAAAATTTGTATTTATTTGGAAATTCAAAAATACACTTACCTACATTACAGCCTAAATAAAAGTAACCGAACAAAAATGGCATTTAAAATTCTATTTGACCTTTAAATTGAAAAAGGAATTTGACAATTTTAAAGCAAATAAAAATAGCAAAATTTAGTCCAGTCAAAGCGTAGTAATCGCCCACATTTTACAAAAAAATAAACAAATTAATTTTTTTTTTGAATTCTATGTTTTTTGGTTAACTGAATCCGAGTCTGAAGATATCCAAAAAAGTTTCCTGGTGCATTTTGAGATATTATCCGCGAAAAACCGCGGAATTTTTGCTTTTTTTTTTATTTTTTGTTAACATCTCGGAAACTATGTGTCTTAACTGAAATTTTACTCACAACAAAATGAAGGACCATTAAATTTCCTACAAAATTAATATATATATTGTTTATTTTTTAGATGTATCGTTAGCCCGTTAGAGTGCGTTGAAATTTCAACTTAATTTCCCATTTCTGTAAAAAAAAACATATCACACACTCGCGAAACGACATTTTTTTTACTTGCTCAATAGGGCAAGTATTGGTTTCGTGTAAAAAAAAAATCGAGGTTTTAATCAACACTGACATTACGATACTAGAGAAGCCTAAAAAAGAAGGTTTCGTCATGTCGTCCGTCGGTCTGTCTGTGCGGATGTGCGGATGTGCCTATGTTTGGTTGTCTGTGCAGCGACCTACAGCCTAAACGGTTTAACGGATTTAGTTTAAATTTCTTACATAAAACTTTATGGTGATTCCCTAAAAGAGAAATTCGTATTTTTGTTTTAGCTTGGCTATAACGGGTACCTGTCATATAACGGTTTCAGTTTTTCCAAATTTTTTTGAAGACGGCTCGAAGACGATTTTGATTTTGGTGTACGATATATTTGCAGCAATTATAATATAACTGCATTTCAGGTTTCTGGCTAAAAATTAACATAACGGATATTTGGTGTTAACGTTTTTTTTTACAAATTTGGCCACAACTTGATAAAGGCTCAGCCGATTCTTTTTAAATTCAGTATAGATTTTAAACTTGACATTTAACACAAGTTGGCTATCATTGTTTTTTATCAAGAACCGTTTTATGATAGCTGCCATATAACTTAGGCCATTTTTTGATATTTTTCCAACTTTCTTCAGAATTTAATAAATTTAAATTTTGTAGTTCCATAGTTTGCTACTAGAGCAAGTTCGTGCGACCCACACGTGCATTTTATTTATATAGAAATCACAATATTTATAATTATTGTGTATGCATTTGTAAGCAAAAAACTGAAAAAAGTGCGAAATTTCAGTGTTGTTTATCTCAAAGCGCACCATAAAATTTTTTGAATTTCTTCAGATTCGAATTCAGCGACCAAAAAAAAAAGAGTTCTAAAAAAAATCCCATTTTTATATTTTTTGTAACGTGAAACTACCTTTGTTTAAAAAAATAAAACCTTTAATCTAGGTTATACTGTAGTGCTTTAAATAAAAAGTAAAAAATTATAGCAAATCAAGCTAAACAAAATTCATGTGTCAGCTGCTGTCAAATTTGCTATTTCTAAAAAAGTGTTGCCAATTCGAAGAAAACAAAGAAAACAGATTTCATTATAACCCAGTTACATCAAAATTTGGGTAAAACTTTAATTAAGTGACGTTCATAGAAGCAACATCATTCCTGATGTAAAATTAAATCAAATTTTCTACTAAGTGACAAATAAATGGTTTTTTTTTTCATATGAAGACCCCTACATAACGACAACGTTACACTTTGACATAACAATTTCCTAACATAAATCTACACTTGACACATTTCTACAAATGATTGTCTTGTCTGTTCAATCGATGTTGTTCTGAATTTATAAAGAATATAGGTACTTGCAGTTAAATGAAAGATCATAAAGATGTTTTCAGTGGGTATTTTTTTTTTATTTTCTTATTCATTCACTTGCTTCTGCTTTGCGGCATACAACAGGTCATTTCCTCAATTAGCCGCATTAAATGCACTTCAGTTGTCTATCATAAGATTCATATAAGATATCATGATAGATACAAAAGTGCTATTAATTTTATTTATTTTACATAAACAACACTCATTTCAATGGAAAGCGTAGTGACTTTTGAGGTTATATAATGTGGACAAAGATTCAGACGAGATTGATAGGGGTCTATTTATATATACATATACATAACCTTATGTCAAATGGATGGTGTTGTTGTTGTAATCATGATCGTGGCAAATGGTATTTCAGCTGATGAATTGAGTAGATCGACAAACCTTAGTTGCATGATAATTTTGAAAAAATATAAATATTTTTTTTTATTTTTTTCATAACTGAACGGAAGCACTTTGATTGTACGTGTTTTGAATTATAAATGTACTCAATCGGATACGGAAATAGAGTTAAAAATAAAAATGATAAATGTATTCAGGGATTGTGTTTTTGTGGAGACAAGTCAGAAAATTTTAAACAATACAATAGTATAAAGAATATGATATAGGTCCATCATTTTAGGTTCCTTTCTCCATCTGGTCAGTTTAATTTCATGGCTGGAATAGTTTTAACCATTGTATATAAATTTCTATAGTACAACCATGGAGCAGCGCCATCTAAAGAAAGTTGTGAACCGCACATTTGGAGGTTCTTACATTTACTAAGTGTCTATTATGTTACCCTAACAAAAGTCGTCAACAAAACAAATTAATAATATATAATGTATATTATTGGCTCTAAAATCCATATTTCCTTGACAAGAGTCGTAAGCAAAACAAAAATCATATATGTTTACGACTGTTATAAGGGTTACAGAACAGACAACTAGTAAATGCACGAACCTAATAATGTGTTATTCACAAGTTTCTTAAGATGGCCAGGTGGTGATTATTCAGCATGAAAATACTATAGAAATGTATATACAATGGTTGTATCTACATTTCTAAGGCCCCACGATGGGCGCCACTTTTATAATTTGCTCGGTGACAAACCAAACAAAATAAAATATTAAATGTTATTTAAATTTAATAAAATAAAAGAAATTAATGCGAATCAGTATTTAATATTTCCGATTATATACTTACTACCGAGAACGAAACCAAAGCAATAAAAAATAAAGGGCACAAAATATTTTTTTAATCCTTTTTTCAAACTTATGTTGAAGTATTAATAAGGATTCGCAGACTCTTGAAGTATTTTATTTTGTAAAAATCGCTTCAGCCGTTTAAGAGATTTAAATAACTCGCATAAAATTTCATCAAAATTTATTGGATTTTTTTCGAAAAAAAAAGAAAATAGATTGTATCGAAAGAAAAATGAAACTATCTGTACCGCTCATTTTTCAAGTACCGTTAATAAGCTAATTCTTAAAAAAAATTGACGAAAAACATCACCGTTGCCAACAAATAAGTTATAAGAAATTTTTATCAAAATCGGTCGTAATTTTTTCGGGAAAAATTGGATTATCTTGCAACGCAGGTACCGTTATTTTTATACTTAGGGTACAAATCAAAAATACGAATGTGAATATTAATTTTAAAATACAAATTATACATACCTACCAAGTTTCAAGATAATCGGCATCATCGTAACGTCATGTTTGCTTGTTTTATCAATTTTTTTTTTAGAAACTACTTTTAAATTTTATAATTTTAACTCGCCAACGATTCTATAATCTTTCAAACTATTTACCTTCTACACACAATTTTCAAAAACCCACTTAAATGATATCTACTGTTAAATATTGATCTTGAACTTGTCAATTTATTGTTGCAAGTACACCAACCTACACATTATAAAACAATAAGAACGTTTGTTGAACTATTTAAAAATCATAACCATGAATATAATAGCATCAACTGTCAGTATATGGTGGTAAACTTAATTAAATTGCTGACAATTTTGCTGTTCTATTTTAAATTGATCAATAGAGATGTTTTTAATTTAAATTTATTGAAACAAGGTCAGAAAAGTCAGTGTGTCAACATTGATGGTCGCCACTGATTTTTTATTTGTTTCAATAGAACATTGATTTTTGTTTGTATCTTCATTTCTTTCTTTTGTTTTGTATTTTTTTATGTAATATATTTAGGTTAATCGAAAACATGTTAAGTTAGAAATGTTATTTGCATTTAATGGTTTTTATGAGAATACATCAGTGACTAGCTTATTCGGCAAACGTTGCTCGGGTATATCAGAAATTATTTTTGATAACGTAAAAGTTCATTATACTTTGTATTGCTTCTTTGGTTACCGTTTAGGCATTTACCGAAAATAGTGTATCTTAATCTTATCCCAACGAACAATTTCGTTTCTGTACTGAAAAGATCTCAAAATTTCCGCCAAATTTACAAATATTTTTTTTATTACTTGGTATCGTCCTTTGTTCCAATAGATAATCAGAGTTGTGCAAAATACATTGTTCAACAATTTTGTTGAAAATTAGCAAAATATGTTTAAACCGCAAATTTAATGTTTTGGGTACATAGTTGATTTTTGCCGACAATATTTTCTAATAGACACTTTGTAAGACTAACATTTGATATTACCACTACTTACAAGGAATTCTGTAAAAGACTTTCCTTAAGATCTTCATTGGTTTTCTTTTTGTTAGAAACTTTATGTCCGTCAAGTTAGACTACCACTTTGAAATTAAAAAAAATTAACTATTTGATTAACTGTTCAATTTGTCGTGCAAATAAAAATTTGTCGTGTATTTTTTTAAAATAATCTCCGAAAAACTAATTTTTCAGTTAAGTGATGTTCAAGATAGCATTACCATAGAAAAATAACAGATTTTACATTTAGGTATTTCAGAGCCAGTCAAGGTTAAGTTTGGCGAAATTTGTTGTGGATTTAAATTTATTATACTTTTAACATTTGTACAATTGCCTTTTTGCTTCCTTGATTTATTCTGCTGTTCTTGTTATTTAATAAAGATAAGGATACAAAACATTGAAGCTATCATACATTTAAAGAACTTTGACGCCAAAGGATAAACTAAAACAGAGAATACGATATGCGGAAATCTACTTTTTTTCTTTGGTGAACATTCGAGCGTGAATACATTTGTTAATAGCTGCAGATAATCATTGACAGGAGTCGATCTACAATCGAGAGCTATATTTTAATTTATTTCTATTCCGAATGGCGCCCAACGTGAGGAACATTTTTTTGATTTTCTTAGTTTTTTGCAAAATTATTTGCTTGGTATCTTTAGAACTTTTTCATCGCAAGGACAGAATTGTTAATTTAAGCTCTGAAATGACGGTATTTACGACTGGGTTAGTAAATCCGAAAGTGTTTGTGGGTAACATTATAGGATTAAAAAAAATGATATCTGTCACATAATTAGTACCAAATAAAAAACGTACTATCGTTTTTTTTTTATTTTACTGACATCTTACAATTTAAAACCATAAATTGATTCGAAGCGAAATAACGCCGAATTCCTAAATTCGGCTTAATTACACTTTCCGAATTAAAATAACGCCGAATTTCAACGTTCGTCTTTATTTCGTTTTGAGAAAGTGGAAATAACGCCAAACTTCAATTGAGAAATAAGGTCGAATTTCGTATTGCGAAATCCGAAAATTAGTAAGAGCGTTGAATTCTGAAAACAAAAATTAAATACATAACATTTTGAAAAAAATTATGTAGTTTGAAATTAAAAAAAAAAATTGTCCTTTTCAAAATTTTGTGCACTAAAAACTATTATTTAAAAAGAATAATAATAAAAAGAATAATACAAAAATATTATTTTTAAAGAATAAAAGAATAGATTTCTGACTTTCCAAAAAAGTATAGCATAGCATTTTGTGTTGCACCGTTGTTTTTTTTAATATTTTTTTTTTGTTTTAAAGTAAATTAAAAAAAAAAAATTATTTATTTTGCCATCATACAATTTTTTTCTGGTCTCAGCCCATCCTACTCCCTCTATCTTTTTGGCACACCGTCTGTGAATCACCCGGTTTGATGATAGTTGAAATTTATAAAAGGGTCATAAAGTTTATTTTTAAAATTTACTATTTATTTTTAATTAACAATTCTCTTTCGATGAAACCATCATGGGAGTAATTTTTGTTTTCATATTCAACTCAAAGAATAACTTCTCATAATCAACTCAAATTAGAAATCCTAAAACAATCGCTCAAAAACTGTATAACTTTTTTCCCCGATTTGTTACTGATACCCAATGAAGCAAAAAATCTGACAACCTAAATCGATGTCTAATTGGAAATGGCATTTGGCATTTTTTTTTGCTACAATTGCAATTTATACAAAAAAAAAAATCAATTTAAAGGTCAATTATTATTTTGTGACGATGACAACGCAATGTGCGATACGCCAAAAATAACTCAAACGTTACAAACCATAACTCATTTCACGAGTTAACGATTTATGATGGCCTTATATACAAATGCCCGTTTCTCACATTAGGGCAGGCCAACCACTCTTAACACAGTTTACCCTCCCACTCCTTCTCTTTTTGATTAAAACAATTGAAGCACGAAATATCTTCCAGGTGTTTTGATGCAACCCTACAAGACTACAAAAAAAACTAAAAGAAAAATCCATAATTTCCATGAGAGATTTGCAATTCGTTTACCTCAAAGGAAGCCTCATAATTATGCCTTTCCATTTTAGCCACAACAACACAATCTGTAATTAGCCCTCAGTTCCATTCTTGTAAAGCTTCGTGTACATTTTAGAAAATTAAAAAAAAAAAAAAAATTAAACAATTGTCTGCAATTATTACATCTTTCGGACCGCAAAATATAATAATGATCTCACATCTTTTGTGCAAGAAGACAATTCGTATCTTTTGCAACGAATCTTTTGTATATTTCATGTGTTTCGATGGTCGAATTTATTACATCACTATTTTTCTGAGTGAAATATAATATAAAATTATAGTTATAGTCGTTGTGTTAGACAGAAAGCGAAAAAGAACTTTGAAGGAAAATGAAGAAGAATAATCATAAGACGTCTTCGTATATACGAGTATATTTTGTTGTATTGCCCAAGCTCATCCTTGTGGAAAATTTTTCATTCATAAAGTGTTCAAGTATTAAAGATTTATGACTCGATTAATGTGCTCAGACAGAATGAGCTTAAGCAGGAGTAGAAGCTGCAAAGAAAATGGATAATTAAAATTTAGATATTTTTTTTTTGTCTGGTTTTTTTTATATCTTAATTTATTTTATAAGAATTCCGTGGCTACATGGTTGTATATATTTTTAAGATTGACTTACATAACGAAGAATGTCTGTGATTTTTACACTCTGATCGTTTTTCATTAATTGAGTTAATTAAGAGCACTTTGAGAACGTCGAGCATAAAATGTATGTGATAAGTCCATTGTCAGTAAAATGAACAAATAAAATTCTTTTTATATACATATGTATGTACAAAATATAGATGAATAAAGTCCTTGACAAGACATGTATCTTTCAGAAAAAAAAAATTTAAAAAAGTAGTTCAATTTATTTTTCTAAAACTTCAAAAAACGATAATCATAATTACTTATGCGAAAAGCAAAAACAAACTTATTCGGAAGTATATTTTTTTGAAATTTCAAACAAATTTTGGAACACTGTTTTTAAAAAAATCGTTTATCTTTCCGGACTGTTTATCTTATAGATCCGATCAACTTTTCGAGATTCTACTGTGTTTAAATTTATGACGTATCTGCTGTTAATACCAATAATGGGGGCAGTATTAAGTTGTTTTCAACCAAGAATCATACCAAAAACCGGGAAAATTACTGACAACGAGGAGGGGAAAAATCATAAAAGTGTTAACCCATAGCCGAATTTTTACAAAACAAATATTCAGGATCATGATTGATTTTTTAGCTCTTTTTATTAAGCAAGACTTTTCCCCTGGTAAAATCACTCTGTAGTTATAGGTAGGTAATTCAATAAAATAAATCATTATTATTATTATTATTACTAAGAAAAATAAAAAAAAAATATGTAGCTAGGTATTGCGGACAAATGGAAAATAAGTTAATTTTTAATACGAGTATTAGATTACAAATTTGAATTAATTAAAGATGCTTGAGCATTTAAAAAAAAAACGATTGCGGTAGTTAAGAGCATCATGATCACAAAACTTATATAAACTAGTCCATCCAAAGGATCCGTTCAAAATCTCTAAAAGGGTGCATAAATCATTATGCATCATCTTGATTAAAGGAATTGGTGCAAAGTACAGACAAGAACTGTTTAAAAATAAAGTGGTGAAATTCTCTTGTGGCACGCAAATAGTTGAGATTTGGCAAGATAAAGAGTCAACAAAATTAGCACAAAATTACTTAAATAAGGATTTAAGAATTCGAAAGCGCTTTATATATATATACATATATTCTTTTTTAATTCGATCGAATTGATGGAATTAAGAAATTAAATTTATTTTTAAAATCTTCGTAAATAGGAATAACCTTCATCTTCTTTACTCCTTCTTTAAGAAGTACTTACATAAGTCATTTTTATAATTCTTTAATAGTAACATTTTATGTACTCAATTTAAAAAAAATACCAATTTGAGTACAACTTTTGTCCAAGTAACAGATTTCATCAAAAGTTTTTAAAGTAATTTGTACATATAGGTAGTGTCCTTGCATAATTATATCCTCTACCACAAATTAAAAAAAAAACTACCAATTTCTAAACAACTTAACGGCAATATTAATCAAGCTCTATAAATGTCCGTAGTGTTTTTTATACTTAATAAATTAATATCTCACCTTTTTGAACAGCTTGTGAATTTTGTTTCCCAAATCCTTCTCTGAAGCTATAATTAAAAAGATAAAAGATATTAAACAGTACACTTTATCAAAGAAAGATAGTACTTTGATAGTATAATTGAATATTATATTGACTTTTTGGAATGCTTAGATTCACAACCCTTATGGAGAAACTTAGGATTGTCGTCGAACAATAAGCTTTATAGAGGCTTTTATTTTTCAAAATTTATTTGACTTTGACAGACTTGACACCCGTAGAATTTATAAATTTCGTCCCCATATGTTTTAAAGAAGCTATAATTTAAAATGTTTCTTGAAAAATGGTTAACATATAATAAGCTTTTAATCCTTTAAAATTGAAAGTGAAATGTTTATATATTTAGTTGGACAAGGAACCCAATATTGGATAATATAGAACTGCACGTACGGAAAATTTGCTCATGATTTTGCTGTGTCATATTTGTATGGGATTTTTCGTTTCACTTCAGCTGCGTGCTAAGTTTTAGAAAAATCCAACAAACATAGTGTATGGTTGGATCCTACTAAAATATCATATCTTCAAAATTCCAAATGAATCTTGATGGCCTAATTAATGGTGTTCAAGTGCTCAGAAATGTATGCTCTTCATGTTGCTTTAAAAAACTGCTTCCAAAAAATAGAAACAATGTGCTTTAAATAATAAAAGCAACAGCTTTATTTGTCCAACTATTAAAAAAAGCCCATTTGCAACGAAAACCAATAACTAACCATTTTATTTTCACTATGCATACAAATGTTTTTCAACTTTTTTTTTTTGCCAAATAAGGCATTTTCTCTAACAAAAAATAAAAGATAGTTTTTTTGTTTTAAATTATTTATTGAAGTTAATCCCATTTCGTAAAAATATTTATTTGATTTTTGTTTAGTTGTAAACTGAGCCATATATAGAAGCTTAAAGTAACGCGTTGTATGTCCACTAGCACATACAATGTTGAAAATGTAGTTCTTCATAATTTCTTACCAGAGTCGAATCTCGTACGTCGTACGACACAAGTATTATCACCTTTGAAACTAAACGCAATCGAAAAAAAATCTATTTTTTGTGGAAGAACTTACAACGCGAGCTACTGAACTTGCCAATATCTTTTCGCCACTGGCGAAGAGAAAGAGAAACAAATATTTAGCAATACATACACGCATGAAAAGATGTTTTTTTTAATCAGTTTTAATGGTTGTTTTAATTTTTCACATGCATAATCTTAGCAGTCGACGCTGAAAAATCGAAAGCCATATATGGCTTCAGTAGAGGGCTACATTAGGAGTACCAAAATTCATTTTATGTTTATCCAAACATTCACTAAGTTTAAAATCAATACCAGCCTTGAATGAAATGTTTCTTAATTGACTGATAAAAGCACCATTATCAATGAATGTATACTTTTATATCAGATTAAGCGCCCTGCCTTTTTGCACATGTTGTACACATAGATGGTCCATCCCTGATTAAAATAAGTTTCATTTTCAAAAAGTTAAATGAACTGAATTGAAGAACTCTATTGTGTATTATGAGTAATGTTAATAGGCGATATCTTATGCAATAACAGCTCAATTCTAAATACTACCAGACCACATCGATGAGTAGGCTAACTAACCCTCTCAGCCTATAGCAAAGAGTCATTCCAACCATTACCTTTTTCATTCTAATAAAAATCGATTTTTAGTTTCTAATAATTCTTGTAAATATTGAAAATAGTTTTCGGGCAAATTTAAATAAGACCCATGATGAATCCAATGAAATTTAAAATTTAAATTCAAATGGATTCATCCATGTTCTGTTTATCATTATTTAATTTTATTTCCGTCTTTAACAAATTAGTTTTGTACTTTAGAAATAAATTTTTAATTTTCCAATACACTGAAAACAAATAGATTTATATGAAAATGTATTATTTTTTGTATTCATGACCGGAAATTAGAACAAGTCAATTCGTTTGTTAATTTCCTTTTCGAATATCAAACTTGAGTTTCTGCAATCGTTTTCATGTCAAACACCCAAATCATTTAGTTTTTCTTCTTTTTACATATTTACCAATGTTCAAGTTTGTTCATCAAAGGTCTCATTAAAAAAACACATACAATTTAAAAGATTCAAAAAGATTCAACAGTTTTTTTTTTATTTTTTTATTCAAAGAACACCTTTACACCCATGTAATGTAAATGTAACCTCAAATGAAACATTTTTTGCTTCGCTTCCAGACTTGATTTGTGTTTAGTATTGATGTCACCCTCTTTTGAATTCATCCCTTTTATTTTATAAAACATTACCTTCCCTGTGATGATCATGAGAATGTTTTACTTTGTAAGCCCTTATGTGCTCCTTTTGCTCCTTATACGAGAGTTGTATGTACAAAGCTCCACTTTGTTTATTTTTATGTCATTGACCAACTGTCCGACTAAACTTTTCGGCCTCTGTGGGTGAAAACAATTCTTCACACTATCCAACCGGAAATGCTAACTGGCTATTACACACACACACGTCACATATATGAGTGTGGAAATTGTGTGGACACACTTGGATGTGTGGTAATATTACCATTTGTGGTGAATAATGTAATTGCTGTTCTGTACAATCTATAAAAGTACTTTTACAATGACGACAATTATTAGAAAATTACAAAAAACCATTAAAAGCGAACATTTTTCGAAAACATAGAAAAGAAAGCAAAATGTTAGTTATACAGTGGTGTGTGAAAACAAAATACTTAACAATTTAGATCATAAACTGCTAGAATTTCTAATTTTGTAATATATTAAAAAGAGTTTTTTAACTTTTGAAAAACTGGATGACGGGATTTTTAATACATATTTGAAAATTCCTGTTGTGATTATTAATAAATAGTGAAAACTAATCTAAAAAATAATTAGTCCATCCGATCAAGCAAAAATTAAGCGAAACTTTCTCAAAATTGATGGAGGGCTTCGTTTTGGTACTTCCCCATCGACAAGGGGTCAAAGGCCCTCAAAACAGTTTTTTTTTTTTTCTTCTTTACTTTTGCTTTGAGAGAAAGAGCGGTAATGAGAAACTTGTTGCTTAGATAATCAGAATATTTTATTTTAGATAATCAGAATATTTTATTTTAGGAAATAACATTATTCATGGACACATTTCATTATGTGGCCCCATTTTGCTGACACCACGTGCTTTGATTTTAGTGTGGACTACTTTGCAGTTCTAGCCTAAAATATTAATTTAACATTTCAGGATCCACGGATTCACGGTAAAAGTTTGGTACTATTGGTTTTCAAAGAAATAAGACCAAATTAGGGCATATGCAGATATTTTCATACGTGGCTATCGAGGGTATATGTTCGGCTCGGTTGTTGATGCAGTATTTCCGAACTTCATTATCCAAGAACAAAGTTGAGATATGATCTAATCACTTACGTGTTTCTTAACTCAACGTCCTTTGAAATAATATTTTGTTCGTTGTAATAAATTAGAAAGCCCAAAATTTCTTTTACAAGATTTTCACTTATAATGATTTTGTGCGTTAACCGTGCAAAGCGAGAGTTAAAAATAATGAAAAGAATGTGATACAAATAATTAATACAGAAAATAAAAAAATATTTAAAACTACTTATACAATATTATAAATATAATATTATAATATTATATTTCCTGGATTTCCAAAGCTGTTTTTCCATCTGAAAAAGGCTGTTTTCTTTTTCTTCTTCTCTTTTTTTAACGAAAACATTTACAAGAACCTTTACAAGAATTAAAGAAATTTAAACAAAATTTTTTCCACACCACTGTAACAATCCAGTTGAATTCCCACACATACCCTAGGCAATCATAAACAGGATGACAGCCACTGACAAGATTCTTGAATGCAAAAGTACTAAATTAGATGAATGTTGGTGGTGGTTGTTGTAAACTTTAATACACTACCCCTTGCCCGTCCTTTGTTTCCCTTTACATTTCGTCTCCCGACTGTCATTTATAAAGGTTTAACGCGTAGTCCGAGAAATTGTTTGACTTTGTCTATGGCACAAGTGGGTCGTAACACTTTTTCCTCCAATTCTAGATGAATTGGCTTGTTTGACTTTCTCTTCTCCTTGCCTGTTCATAAGTTTGTGTCGTTAGATGAATTTAATGGCTTTCATACCTTTGAGTTAGGTTATACGAGTTTATATATATGCTCAATGCTTATAAATTTTATATGATGCTCATCTTTTGTAAGATAACAATCGGAACTAGTGAAATGGAAGTAAATATTGTGGAAGAGAAATGAAGGTTCTGTTTTTCGTTTCACATTGATAATGACTGAAATTTTTATTTGACATACTTGCACTGTTTTGAAAGTGATTTCTCATGCTACCGGCATTTATACGTCTATCAAAGAGGCTTTATCCGTTAAAAAATCTGGTTGGATGCCGACTATCGTTCTTTTGATAATAATCGTTCTTGGAATGTAATAATATCTGATTTTTAAATTTTCATCTTTTATAATTTTTTTCTGGTTTCTTGTTTTACAAAAATTGATTAAAACTTAAATATTAAAAAAAAAATGTATTGTATTTCATTCGGTGAATTTGTTGAATTTGGTCGGGAAATAAAAATTGATTACATTTTTTCAATTTGAGTACTTTACATGCTTTTATGTCAAGGTAAAATAAACTAAAAGATTGATTTTTATTCTATTGAATTAAAATATTCAATTTCATTAAAATAAGATTACATTATAAAACATGTATTTTCATCAATAAATTCTTTTCAATAAAAGTTAATTTATTTATTTTCGTTTCAGGTAATTATTTTACAATATATGCAAATTCATAAAACATAAGTAAGTTCTTTAAAAATTCAAAAGTTAATTCATTAATACCTTCCTACCCATAAAAAAAAAACAATTAATTCAACTCAATTAATTATAATTGATAAAACTTTCTTAAAAATACATATTCCCATATAATTAATAAATCCAATAGTTAGGTATTACTTTATTAATTAATTCACCATAAATCTCATTTCACCATCTAATTATTTAATTATATCGTCTAAAAACTTTTCAAATAAATTTCCAATTAGTTTAAATGACCTCACATATCGTTGCTGGTCATTGTCATTATATATATATAGTTGGTGCGGTTTGTTAACGCATGTTTTGATACTCAACAAAAGAATGTCAATTAATCGTGTTAATAATGATCTATTTATAACAATACAAAAAGATAAATCAATGTTTATGTAAGCAGATGTTCAGAGATGTAGTAAATTATATGAAAATTTAATGACAGTTTAATCGCATTGTAATTGCAATAAGAAAAGATAGATGAGCTAAGTTTAATAGGAATGAATTATCGTTGCAGTTATACAATATCCTTAATACTTAAAGTTAGTAACTGTTGAATGTTTAATAAATAAATTGCATTACTTGGTGTGAATTGAAAGTTATCTTCTTAATAATTTACTATCTCTGATGGACAAAGTCATATACAAATTACTCTGTAGACAGCGAATGGTCCATGTCTTAAATGTGACGCACAATTCCAAGAACTTTAATTTTTCTTTAATAGTTGTTTGGCACCTCGGCACTGTATTTATTTCGGGCAAGTAACTTACTTGTGGAAGTTGAATTTTTTCAAGAAATTATTAACATGAAAAAATTTCTCAAAAAATTTAAGCTTTTTAAAAATTTTTTTCATATTTTTTTATTTTTTTTTAACAAAAACTTAGGTAGGTTTTATAATATTAATTTTAAAATAAAAAATGAACCAAGAAATCAATCAAAAATCAATCTTTTTGACTAAAAATAAATATACCTAACAATTTTACTTCAAGTATAGTTAGGTTTGGTTAAGGTCCAATGAATTGATTACGGGCCTTATCAATAATCAAATTTAGACGTGACTTAAATATTTAAGTTGACTTTAAATAATAACGCATACCAATAATCAATTTAATATTCAGGATAACGCTATCGTAGTCTTAAATTTTATAGTTGAGAAACTCATGTTTAACCTCACTGTTAAGTGTATCCCCGCGTTTGTAATGCCAATTGTGACAACTCAAAGCAAAAGAGAGAAAAACAAAACATTATTATTTTTTTTTTTTTTTTTTTCAATCAAGAGCAATTTATTCTGCTTTTTGGGAAGATTTTTATTTAAAAAAACATTTCAATAATGAAGCGAATTTCGTCTTTGTTATTTTATTATAGTCCAGTCAAGCGTAACTAAAATATCACCCTCATGTTACAAAAAATATACAAATGGATATTTTTTCGAATTCTATGTTTTTTTGGGTCGCTGAATCCGAATCTAAAAAATTCAACAAAATTTCCTGTTGCGTTCTAAGATATCATCCAAAAACCGCTTAATTTACACACTTTTTTCGTTTTTGTGCTTACATCTCGGAAACTATGCGTCTTAACTGAAATTTCACGCATAACAAAATGAAAGATCATTAAATTTCCTACAAAATTCAGAAATATTGTTTATTTCTTTGGCTAGACTGCAATTTGTAGTGCCACTTAGCGTAATGGTTAGTGTGACGTATAGTAGTTTAATTTAGAGCGCCCGCATGGGGCCAGTAAGTTAGTTAAGTTAATATGCTATTGCTAAGCTAGTTGTTTAAGATTTTTTGTCTAGCATTAAGATAGATATAAAGAAATGAAAAAATAAAAATGAATTAAAAATGAAATGAAAATTAGTGTGACGGACTATCATGATGTAGGTCTGGGTTCAAGCCCAGCTTTCAGCTTCGATTACACCTAGGTATGTTTTTTTCAGGAGCACTGCCTCTTGCGAGGAAGTGACAAATCCTCCAAGAGTATCATTGCTATGAAAAAGTGCTTCTCATCTTATTCGTTCGGATTCGACGGAAAATTGTAGGTCCCCTCCAATCCTGTAGAACTAACAACGCACACAAAAGGATTGGTTGAGAGTTAGTAAGTTACTAGGCCTTTGTTTTTCAGAACTGTCAGTGCCGCAAAACATTTTTTTTTATTATTAATTTAAATACAAATAAAATTAAAGTAAAATTAATTTATTTGTGTTTGATTTCGTTGCCCTTTTTACGAATCTTTCAAAAGATGTGAATCTATATTGATGGCTCCTATTAAATATTGATGAGTGAAAAAGGGGACTAAACAAAATTATGAGAACATAGCCACCTATTTTGACAATGAATGTAATAGATTTAGTAATAGAGCCGCGGTTAATAAAAGACGTGTTCAAATTGATTATTTATAAGCAAACAAATTAACTCGTCTTTAAAATTTTAACCGCGTGTTTATATAAACGCGTAGTCAGCGATTGGTTATTTGTAATTGTAAGGGCCTACAAAAAAGTAAAATCGTTTTTTTAAGCATTTATTTTAAAATTATTTAACAAGATTCATTAGACCAACACAATGATTGATTAACACTGTTTTTTAAAACATTCAACTTTTAAACTAATTTAAAAAAATTCAACATACCTAACATGATAATACGACATTAAAATCAATAATAAGATTTTTTATATTTTCGATTTTAACAGGGGCATGAATTTAGCGGAGACTTATCGGCCAATCGAATAGTTCTATATAGTTCTGGGAGTAGATGCAAATTTTTTCCAAAGTTCCTCATCCAAAAATTCCAAAAAATCCATCTAAAGAAAGCGATGTTTTCTAAGTTCTAAGACCAGCTCTTTGAAAAGGTTTTTATTCTCTTTATTCTAGACACATTTAGCCATCCGCTAGAAGCGAAAAGAAGATAAACTAAAAATGTCCGCTCCACTTTACAATTAACCACAAAACTTGTCATCATGAAGCTGATAAGTATTTTATAAAAAAAGTGTGGACAAAGAAGTTCCATCGAAACTATCATTGTTTCATCACGTTGATGAATGGTCTAAAAATCGACTTGTATGCGAACAAAAGTGTGTGAAGAAACTAGTTGTTCAGTGTTTACTTTTCAAGAAACATTGCTTAGAAAGCGTTTATGAAATGTTTCCCATTTCTTTGAAAAGCACTTCAAAAACTTTTCAGAAACCTTTGGGGACGCTTGAAGAAACATTATTGAAACATTTCTCAAATATTTCGTGTTTCTCATTTTGGCATCCACGTGACATTTTCAAATTTTCATAAAGATAATGACATAAGTTTCTTTTTGTGTCGAACTAAAAAGATTAAAACATATCAGAAATATTTCTGTAGCTACTAAACCGTTCCTAAGTCGTGTACTACATATTGCTATATATCTTTGATTCGAATTTGCATTATCTTTCTGAACTTGTCGACTGAACTTTCAAATTAACGCAATACCTTTTCTCACGAATCATTAAAATAAATTCAAATATTCAGAAATTTCGATGACACTATCAGATTGAAAGTCAATTTAGAATGTCAATTGTAAAAACACTTGTTTAAAATTTAATATTTTATTTATTATTATTCAAAAAGCCATTGCTCTCAATGAGTCATTTTTGATGAACTAAAACCGTAAATTCCGCAATTGTCCCACACGTATATGCAATGTATGGTGGATATAATATGTAAATCGAAATCAATATGCAAATTCGAAGTTCAGACACAGAATCGGTTATTTCAGGACAGAAGCTTTTATACTCGTACAAAATTTTTATATTCAGAGTTTTTGATGATTCGATTTCCTCTCGATTCAGGTCTGGGTCGTAACACTAAATTGGTTTGTCGTGTATATATCTTACTCAACTAAAACGTACAACTGTACAACCTATACCCAAAAAACACACGACTCAATCAAGAAGGGGATGGTTACAGGGTGGCCACTAAATGTGTCACTCAATCGGGCGATAGCAGATGCTTTGTCAACTGTCAGTTTTGTGTTGATATATTTTGTTAAGTCAAAATAATACACGTCAAAAGACACATTCAATTGTCGTATATTCATGTTGTTCGCAGAATACTTCCGACTATTTCTTTAAACGAAATCATGATGAAAATCTGAATAGAGACAGAAACTAATAAAATATGCTTGTAACTACTCAAAGGCACTGCGTTTTGGGCGCCAATTACACTGAAGAATTCGGTGACATCATTTTTTTAATACGCCTGTCTTCCGTAAGGATGCAACTATTCCAAAATTACATCTTAGATATTTTTTAAAATCACGGAAAGAACATGCCACCGATTTTTTAAACAGTTAATATTCTACACTTATTCTTCTATCAAACCGTCTTATATTAATAATAAAAACATTGGGTATTCTTACCACACCCTGTATGTGAATTAGCTAATTCGAAAATCGATTTCGAACAAAAAAATATCACTACCATAAACGAAAAAAAGTAGATCAACGAACTCTCATATTTTAGAGATTTATATCTGATGTTTCATCTTGCGAAATTGGTCATTCATCATAGTTTGGTTTTATTTATGAATATTTCATTCCCACTTGCTGTCAGATGTGCCTATCAGTGATTGAAAAAGGAGGGATGGTTCAACTTTAATTTTTGGGCAATTTTCGCTTATGGGCATATAATGAACATCAAAATTGATTGCATACACAATTTATTACCTTTGAAGTTATACCTTCCTACTAAAGCAATTATTAAAAATGTCTAAAAAGAACTTACATAAATAATGTTTGAACAAAATTAAATACAATATTGTTATTTTATTGACTTAAGGGAATAGAACAAACAAATAAAAAACAAATAGATACATTATTGCAGATTAATTTATTACTTTCAAATAAAATATTCATCAAACACTGATAAAAACAATGAATGTTATTTGATTTAAATTTACGGTGCGCCATAATAATGAGTTTTTTATAGTTTTCTTCCGGAAAATTATTGCTTTGTTTCATTATTTTTGTTTATATTAATTGTTTTTTTTATTAAAACAAATATCTATTATAATTGTATGTTGGTCGTTGAATACTGATGAGGATTATTGGTCATGAAGTGTATTTTATTATTTTCAAAGTTCATATCCTATCGACCTAGAGCATCAATCATTGTTTAAGTACTGCGATTTATATATTTTTTTTTTTTTGCAACAAATGACGATGATAAACTTTTTAATGATTATACTTTTTATAAATTATGCACTCATTAAACAACCGGATAAGAGGTGGTAATCAATCATGACATTCCAATGATAAGGTAGAGGAAAAAGGTTGACCCCGTGACAGTATTTAGTACCCAACTAATAAATGAACACATTCCGAATGGCTGAATGGATATTCTTCCAAATTGATATGTTTTTTGAAAGAGAAAAAAGTGTTTTCAGATTTAACTATGAAAAAACTTATGTTTCCCATAAACCGCTTTACAAGTTCACTGTTTCCATGAAAATTGATTTTTTTTTCTACGTCCAGAATCACATTTGATTCAAAAAATTAGTTTTTTCTAACGCAAAATTAAAAAAATCACCAATTTCCACAATTCGTATAAAAAAAAAGTCACTTGCGTTGAATTCCTTTAAATAAAAACGCATGTCAAGTTCTATTGATTGGACAGTGAAAACAGACTTTATTCTAAAAACAAGCACCGAGCATAGAAATAATGTTCATCGATTTTGTTAGGGTGACGGTGAAATGTCTTGTATGCTTTGATCATATATGATTCATTGACCATGAAAACAAGGGTTGAATATGAAATCTTGAATTTTCGCGCATTTTTAGTCATAATCTCGAATAACAAAATTTCGAATGACAAAATATCGAATCAAAACTACTATTGTACTAAAAAAAAAAGTAGTGACAGCTTATCACTTATAAAGAATGAGGTAGTTATGGGAGGGCAGGCTGCCTCTGCAACTGCCTGGACTAGTTATAAAATTTGGGAATAGGGTGCGAGTTTAGGTGTATTCAAAATTTATTTCAGACTCGTATTTTTTTTTTTTTTTTTTTTTGTATTCGAAATTTTTATTTGGTACTATTCGAGATTATGTCATTCAAGACTTTGTCATTCTAGATTTCTTCATTGGAGATTATGATGAAAAAAAACATCGAAATTTTGAGATTTATGGTATTCGAGATTTTGTCATTTGAGATTTTGTTACTTTCCCTAAAAACAAAGCTGCAAATCAATAATATGATACATTATAGACAGTGAAGTTTTTTAAGGAATTTTCTATTGAATATATATATTTGATCATTTTGGTAAGGTCCTAGTTTTATAGGGGTTCCCTGAAATTGATTTTCGCCTGCTCTGGATTTGTACTGGATCTGGATTTATGATCCAGCCTGATAATTTAATTTGTTTTAAGGTCACTGCTTCTTTCCAGGAAGTGAAATGAGTTTGACTTAGATTATAAGATAATGTGATTATTCGGTTGTAAGTTTTAAGATTCGTTTGTATTAAAATTCATAGTTTAATCGTTTCGTATTTAAATCAAAGTGGTTTTATTTTGATGCAAAGTAATTTTTTCTAAAAGAGCCAGCAACGTAAATTTAAACGCCAGCGGATTAAAATTTCGATGCTATTTTTCTCTGAGTGTATTACTTAAAAATAAAAACAAAACAAACCATAATTTTTGAGTAAGCTCTCTGATTGAGATCGGGCTGATAATTTACATTAAATGGTTTTGAAGTCATCAGCTAAATACCACCATTTATTTTTCATTCAGAAACCATTACAATTAAAAATGTTTTTACTAAACTCGATATTTCATTAATTAGCAGCAAGAGAACAGATAACCATTTTGTTTCCCTGCCCTGATTTTTCATCGTTAATAATCATGTCATTTATATCGTTACCATTGTAAATGTTTTCATTTTAAGCCTACCCATAAAGCACTTAACATTTTCGGAACCCCATACTCAAAAGTAAATTTTATAACAAAATTGTTCATCCACCCTAAAACATAATATATCATTCGTTAGTATATTCTTTAATATTTCATCCATATAATGAACTGTCATTCAAACATTAACGCCTAAACCAGATTTCAAAATACGACAAGGGTTGCTCCTCAACTGTGACTATGAAATTCAAAATAATTATTTTTAACTATACATCATGTCATGTTCAAGGTACCTACCATATAGATAAACATTTTGGGGGGAGTGACATACTTTTTTGCAAAATACCTACAAAATGTGCGTTTTTAGAAATTTATCTGATTACCTTGTTTGGAATTCAAATTAAATTTATAATGACTTTCCTAATTATAAAACATTTAGCATTTTTCACTTGAAATAAAGTTCGTTTGAATGATTTCATGAATATAATATAAAATAATGCAAAACGAACATTATATAATTTTTAATTTATTTTTTTGTGAATAATTCTATATTGATGTCATCCATCAGCAAAACACTGAAACTCCATCATCATTTTGACAGAGAGACGGTGATTTTTTTTACTAATTACTAACTTGTTTCCTCGAATTGAATTTCAGTCGTTAAAATTAAAAGCTAATCACAAAATGGCGTTGCAAATGAAGCCATCCGTCGACACAAAACAAAAAAAGTGAGGATAGGATTATATATTATGAATAAATCAGAGATTTGTGTGTACATTCGATATATCACATGACATTGTGACTGGTACACCTGAGTACGGTAAAAAAAAATAATAATAAATGTTTTTACAAAAAGTATCTATACAAATAACCAACGAGGGATGCCTATCATTAGAAGATAGGGAAACGTGCACGAAAAAATTGTATTTAAATTCAATTGAATCATGTCATGCATTGTTGATCGAGTCATGATTGGTAATGAAAGTAATTAATTATTCCATGTTTCAGCTCAGTGACAGATGATGTCCATGATTGTTATTTACACTGTCGCTCATGTGAATAACTACATCATATTTGTGTGTTCTATTATAGATTGTTTCCGACAATTTTCGAGTTGCAAATTTGTTTCAAATGATATCCTATGAGATAGATGTTTAGATCACAAAACATCAAAATCTTCAAAACCAGCAGAAAAAAGAACAAACTAATATCCTAATCCTATTATATCTTTTTTATCCGTACTTTTATTAAACATGTTTTTATATAAATATAACAAACGCTGGTGTTTCCGCTTTGTTCCAAATTTTCTTGTTTATTTTTTAATAATGATCTCTTTTCTGAAACTGACTATAATATTAGTTCTCTTAGTTTCTTTTCATATGTGTTTCTGGATTCACAACCATGTTCTTTGGATGTGAAAATATGTTATGCTCGTTAAACTCCGATTTGGATAGCATTGTTTAGAAGGGAGGGGATTTAAATGCTGTCCAAAGCTTAAGTACAATTCTAATGTCCACCAATGTGCTAAAATATCTTACTTGAGTTTCTTAGATAGAAAGTAAACAAATAAATTGGGAGATACAAATAAATTGGAATTTTTTTTGTATATATATCTTTATTCTATCGACACTTTTATGAAGAGTGCTCAAGGTCATTTGGAATAGTTCGTTGCATTAATTCTGCTCATAAGATTACCCTTAACCCCAACTTAAGACGTTGTGTGAGTAAATAGATTCTTTCTGTAGCCGCGCTACACGAATGTGAAATGCTTTATTAAAATCAATTTGTCACTTCTATTATGATTTCGTAGGTAATCACAGATCTATGCCATTATAAGTATGTTCGGACTAAAAAAAAAAAAATTTAAGAAACATTGTTTAAAAAGCATTCTGAAATGTTTAACAAAAAAAATTTCATTTCAGGGATGTTTGTTATTTTTGTGAACGCTAGATAAAACATTTTTGAAATGTTTCTGAAATCCTTCGTGTTTCTCATTTCGTTTATCCACGTGAAATCTTCAGATTCTAACATTAATAAATACTTCAATTTCTTCCTGTACCTTTTGCGAAACATTAAAAGTTTCTCATCCCGAAACAGAGAAAAAATTGAGAAACATTAATGAAACATTTCAGAAATATTTTCTTATTAAAAAAAATAGTCTGAAATGTTTTAAGTTTTGCTGAGAAGTTTTTTGGTCTAGATACACCTTATGGGTTTTCGAAGAGAGCAAAACTTACTCGAAAGAACTTTCCTTTGTCTTTAATAACGATCAAGATATACTTTTCGATACATAAATCTAGGAGGGAAATTTTTTATTGGCGTTGAAGTTCATTTATGTAAAAGAAATATAATAGAGGTCCAAAAATGTATCCCTGTGGAACTTCTGCCAAAAGTCGATATTTAACTGAGTCTTAAATCCTATATATTTTTGCAATTGATATATTTTTGTCCATTTTGCAGTGATCAGGAAAGACCAAGTGTCAAAATTAAATTTCAATTTTGTATTGAAAATAATATGTATACGTAATGTAAAAACCCATAAAAATGTTCAAATAACTTCTTTGCCATGTTTTCCCCTTAAATTTAATTTTATCAAAAAAAAGTAGTGAAAGACATACATAAGTACTCTTTTTTAATTATTTGAAGTAAATTATTTAAGTTATTCACAAGTTCATTTTTTTTTTGGCTAGGTAGAACGATAATTGCAAATACATTTCTTTTTATTTTTATTTCATAATTGTTAAAATTTGGTAAAGATCTATGATTGCGAATATAACGTTATTCTGAACCTATTCTTATGTCCGGCAGTGTAACAATAAATTCCGTTTTTTTTTTTTAGTTATTTTTTGCAGTATCTATTCAAATATATCGAATTATTCAAATTACCATGATAAGCTGCCAATTCAAGGACAATTATATCATTATTATAAAATGGCTCATATGTCAATTAATTTTGATTCTAATTAACATTTTCCATAGAAAATATATTATTATTCTATATTCTCAAAAAACACTGCATCAAATTTAATAACATTTCTGGTTGCCCACCAAAGTTTTTAATATTTATGTACTTTAATTAATTGTGTGTACTTCTTCTCCGACCAATTTCAATTTTAAAGTTCTAAGATACATTAATCCTTAAGTATGTTATCCGTCAAATATTGTTTTTTTTGTTTGTAAAATCACCTTATTTGTACGCTTTTAATAAAACACAGCTAAAGTCATCCGACTTTAAAAGTATTCATGCTTCTGCTCTATATAAATTTTTTATAAGAATTATTTTATTATTTGAAGATATTAAATAAAAATTACCTAGATTCTACACAATTTCCGACTTAAAAGTGGAAATTGAATACATATTTTGTAGTTGTATATGGAAGTTAAGGGCCCTTAAAATGAAGTATTTTTTTGTCATAATTTGAAATTAACTTTCGTAGTTATCAAACGTTCAATTAGTTAATATTATTACTTTACAATAACAGCAATTATTTGTTATTACTATTTTATTTTATTTATTTACTAAAACTACAATTACATTTAATTTAAATTAAAAACAATGAATTTTAAATTACAAATAATTTTTAATTAAAATTCAAATTGCGAATTTGAAACTACGAGAAATCGAAGAAATTTATTGTTAATAAATTGTTTGTTTCCAATCAAATTTAAAATGTTTTGTTATAAAGTACATAGTTCAATTAAACTCAGGAAATGACAAAAAAAATGTCGATATTTATAAGAAAATGTAATCATTACAATTATTTTCACAAATACATTTCCTTTTATTATTTTCTTGTAATTAAAAAGTAGCTAGAAGAAGTAGTTTTTATTTAATTTCAAATGATAAGAAATTGAATTTTGCCAACAATAATAATAATAATTATACTTAAGGTATTGTAATTGAAAATATACCTCTTTAATTACGATAATAATAATTCTCTTAAATTAAAAAAATAAAAATCTGCTTGTATGTATTTCATACATTTTACAATCTACTCCACCGATTTCAATACAACTGAACTTGTATATATTCCTCTCACCTCAGAAGGTTCTTCGCATAAGTAAAAAGCCATGTCCAATAGGTGGCGCTCCAAAAAAAAAATTGGCAATAAAAGAAATAAATGAATTTCTTTACGAAACAATGAAATTTGAGTATTTAATAAACGCAAATAAATCAACAGTTTCATAAAATACGGCCGAGCAAAGGCAAGTTAAAGTAGGTAGCTAGTTATTTATAATATGTTTTATGTAATTTATAAATAATTTTGTAGAGCAGGATTATTTAAATGTGTTCTTTTTCAACAAAAAAAAAAAAATAAGAAAACGTGTTTTTAATTTAAATATAAACCTTTAATATTTTTTTTTTTAATTTTGACTTACGTTGGGTCACTCGTTTAAATATATTTCTAGGTATGATCCTTAGAACATATTTATAAGCGAACGACTACTACCAGGATATATCAAGCAAAACTTCCAAGGAATTGACCAAAGAATACTTTTGCTTGATAAATACAACTTATAACTTATTCTCACAAACAGCTCCTTTTATACAATTTTGAGGAGACTATTTTTTATTTATTTTCGTTTCTATGACAATAGTTTTAATTTTGAAATAAGATTTCTTAAGGCTATATTATTTGGTTCGAGAAAATAATAATTAATAATAATCAGCCTTATTAGGGAATCCGACGAATGAGTTACAGAGGGAGTCTTACTCACTTTCGGTAGATTTGCTATTAGCGAATCCGCAAGCCATACGCGGGAATAAAAATGTCGGTAGCATTGTTCGTGAAATTGGTATTACTGAAAACGAAAGGCATTCGCACCACATCCGCACTTCAAATGTTGGAAAAGCAAATCCGCAGTAAAATTGGTGCGGATGAAAGTGATTTTTATGAAAAAAAAAATCAAGAAGAAGCAGATGAAACAGAAATAAAAATGTTTGGGTCCCCGAAAGTTTTTTTTTGCAGTATTTCTAGTAATATATTGACAATGGCCGTTTTCGAAAACATCTGCGTGTTTTTTAGGAAGTGCAATTTTGGTGTCGTTTTTTTAGTCAAACCGTGGACATTCCTAGAAATATAGTCATTGCGACCTAGTTTGACATTTAATCTATCCAACAGCAAATGAACCTTGAAATCGGTTCAGTGATGGCTGAAACACAGACGGAATAAGATGGGTCGTTCAAATCAATAAAAATGGCTTATTTTGCGGTAAAAAAATTATTTTAGTCAAAATAATTATTTTTTGTCCTATTATTTAGAGTTCCGGAAGTACAACTTTGGTGTCGTTTTTTGGCCAAACCATGGAAATCTGTCCAAAAATATATTCCCCTTGACCAAGTTTGACATTTCCTCTATTCAACAGCACATTTACATTGTTAATCGGTCCAATGATTGCTGAAATACTGACGGATTAAGATTGGTCTTTAAAATCATTAAAAAAGGTTTAATTTGCGTTTCAAAAATGGAAAAGGAGTTCGCGGATCGATAATGCAGCTCATTCATCGGATTCAATAATAGAATTTTATGCGAATGCGGATCCACCGCGGATCCAACCGACTCCCGGGGATTGAAGTTTTGCGGATTCAGTAATAGGCATGAATAAAAACAGCGGGTTACAATTTATTTATTATAAAATAACAATTTCCCAATTCTGATAATAGTATTTCCTAACTCTGCCAATAGTAACTCAAGGGGTAAGTTGTTTTTTATAAGGAGTAGCTACCCCTTGCAATATTTAAGTCCTGCTAAATCCAAGCTTTCTCCTTGCGGTTGTTGGTCTGCTAAATACTTTGTTGCATATTAAAATGCATAGCACGAACCAGAAAACACGGTAAAAAAGAATAAAAAAAAAAAACTTTCTCGCAAATCCTTTATCCTCATAAAAAGTAATTGCAAAGACCTTTTTAATCTTTCACTAAAACAAAAGTCCTTCAAAACAACACGAATCTTGTAAAAGTGTCATTTATGCTATGAAATACAATTTTTTTTTTTGGTCGACAAAAACTTCATCTTTCACATTTTATGCCAAAAACTTACCTATACATACCAATCTACCTTTCTATCGTCAGATTAAGCTGTCACGTATCACATGTAATTTGTGTTCATATTTCAACACAACCTGCTGTTACATATTCTCTTGTCCAAGGAAACACAATTACTCCTCAACACAATGACCTCGGACTCAACATTCATGGCATCGTCCACTATTATACGGAAAGAGCGATGTCACTTTGGATGTTCTACTAACTAGATAAATTAATTGATGGGTATCCAGTGTCCGCTGTCCAGGCTGTATGTTTCACAACGCCCTGCCACCCCCTCAAGAGCATAAAATATAATAGTATTTCACAAAAAATGTCAGCTTAATGCATTTTATCTTTGTGCTTTTACTTAGTTTTTTTCTGTTTGTTGTTGTTGTTGTGGATTTGTGGTTAGTTTTTTTGTATCCTAATCTCTCTCCAGCTACAGCCAATTAAATCAGAAAAACCAAAATGGTAGTTTGTTTGCCTTTGCCTCTTTCCCCTTGGCATATGGTAGTCTATTTATTATGAAAACAACAAAATAATTTAATAACATTTTATGCGGTCACATGGGTCTAGGGTCATTGTTTGTTTGTTTTGTTGGATGCAGTTTATTTCAGTGTTCTCTGCTTCCATTTTATATCCATAAACCGCTTGCATTGTATCTGTATCTTTATTTGTGAGGTCCCGCATCCGCGTGTGTATTCGCTTGTCATATATATCACACTGGCAATTACGTTTAAATGAAATTATGCCAATGGACATCGACGGTCACTAATTTACAATGAATGATGATGATGACGATGTCGGCGGCGATAACAATGACCGACTGTCACCCGTCGGAACCATTCCAATACGACACTTATGTATATGTATCTCTACATATACATGTACAGAAAACACCATCAGCTACTAGCTGACCAACAATTGGGTAAAATGAATTATTTTGCTGATTTGGTTTTGAGAATGAGTAAATGATTTTTTTTTTTTTTTGGTATGTTGTGTTGTCAGTGGATTTTATTTTTTGTTGTAACTTTATTAACAACTATACACTATTTTGTAAGCGTAATGTGTAACTCAATTAGATTTGTTTATAATGTAAATTGAAACTGAGGGATACGCAGCGATAGCAATATGTGTAGAGTGGGTGAGACCATTACGCGTAGTAAAAGTTCAATTATATTAAATTAAATTAAATGTTCATGAGCTTGTCGCATGGGTTTAGTAGAAGTTGTTGCTATTTGCGGTTAAACATAAATTGCAAGTGAAATTGTCTAATATGTTAAATCTTAACATATAAATTTGAGTTCAAGCTAACTTGATTTAATTCAAACTACAACTTTTGAGCAATTTTGTTCGTTACATATTTCTGGATTTATTAATTAGACATTTCAAAATGTAATCTAGATTGTCAAATATTGTATTCTTAGCAGTCATCTTATGTGGTAAAGTGATAAGTACCTATTTAATTAAGGTTGTTTCTTAAAGACGAATTTAAAATAGTGAAGCATATTGCCAACGCAACTTAACATTAATCCTTTTTTTGATTCTGGGGTATAGTCGACATCCAAAACCGGTTTGAATTTGTATACTTTGTTCTTTTTGATTATGCAGTACCAGTACAAGGAAGATAGAGAAGTTGTGTCTCTCATTCGCACTTTTTTGTTTTCTATTAGTTGCTTCTCTTCTAAAAGCTCTCTCAGGGTTGCCGCAGTAAGCATTTTGAAATGACAAAAACTGAAAGAATAACAAGAGACAAAATCTGAAAGAATAACATGTTGCCTATCTACATTTTGTTAATTAAATTTGTATCTTTTTTTTTTTTATTTAAAAAATTTAATACAATTTAATAAACTTAAGGAAAAAGCGCAGTAATTCCAATATTAAAAAAATAACCAAAAGGCACTTCAATTAAAAACACTTTACTTCTTTAACTTTTGTAGAGAAAATAGCTTACATGTTTGTTACTGCATTTTTCATGTTTTAAAAGAAATGTACAAGATCAAAACAAACATTCCACGGCAACATTCATGATTGAGTTTTTTTTACAAGCTCTTAAATCAAAAGTTCCTTAAAGGACACCCATGGAAAAAAAGCAACGAGCACGAAAACTTTTTTGGTAAGCTGTTTACCTTCTGACTCTGTTTATTTGGAATTTGCACTACATCAGGCAAGATAGGATATTTGCTCTTCACTCTAACCATTACAGATTTTGATCAGCTATCTTTATTTTAAAGCTTTTTCAGGATTACCGTAGGGAGAATTACAAATTACCGCAAATTTTACGAAAATATCTACCTATAGAAAGTTACCATAACTGTTTACATAAGTATTCTTTATTAAAACATCTGCTGTTTTTTTTATTATTTTTAACTTGGTTTGAAATTATGACCAATTTTCATTGTCAAAACCATTTTGATCTAAATATAAATTGAATCTTTCTTTTTCCACGATATTATAAAAGATAAGATAACAGCCGGTTCTTTTAAGGGTATCCACATTAGACCTAATGCTTTCTAAGGAAAAACATCAAGCGACAATACTTCTTCTTTAAATTCTTTAAATTCTTTAAAGTGGAACAAAAAAAGCTCTTAAAGATATAATTCTGAAAGCTCCCTAACAAAAACCAAAGAAAAATTTAAAAAAAAAAAAAATAATTTAACTGGAGAATGGCAACTCTGATGCAGAGTTTCAGATCACCCAGATCTGATTCTCAGATGAGGGTTGTTTGTTGATGGCAAATTGGCGAATGGCGATTGATCAGCTTTATCGTTCTTGCAGCCGGGAAGCCAGATCGATTCTGATAGCATGTACTCAAATACCAAATGAACAGAGTTTGATGATCGGATTAGTAGATATACTTACAAAAATAGTGTGTGTGCACACTGGTTATTGTTGGTTCATTTACATTTCTTAATATTAATTGAATCATAGAGCACAAGCTTTATGCAGCCTAACTGCAATATGATATCATGCACAAGATATTTATACTGGTAGATATTTATCTGAACTAATTTGGTTTGAAGTCGGCCGGTTGGCATTTCAGGTGTGAATACTTTGCTAGAAAGAACAACTTGCAGAACGGCAGAGGTTTACTCATCAATAAATGTGCATATAATATCACTTTGCGTTTAAAAGCTACAACATGTTTTCATTAAAAGATTTTCCTTTTAATAGGCAATGGTTCCAAATATTTACCAAATTAATATAGAAGCAGAACTTTCTAAAGCTTTTATCACATCAGACACACCAAATCGCAACCCCAAAGCTGACTCCTTCGAAATTGTCTGATAGACCTACCTAATTGTGAAAAATAGTTCTAGGTATATTGGGCAAGCAACAATGGTCACAATCATTAATGACGTAAGAATTAATTTCAATTGGTCTATGATGATTGTATGAATTGCATTACACAACCAAGTCCTTACTAAATTATTGAAGAATTATTTGGCGGAACACAAAAACCGACCTTTAATCAAGTATAAAAATAAGTATTGCAACTTATTATAAATGTTAATGCTTCAAACTACTTCTAAAATAATAACTCTCGAGAAATGATATAATGGTGTTAATAGCATCACGATGTAGATTCTTTTAACCTAAATACTAGGATACTCTGAAGAAATGCTGTAGGTAGCTATTTGAAGGTAAAACTCGTAATATTGATGGTTCCGAAAACACCTTTCATTTTGTAATTCCTCACAATTATGAACTTTTGGCAACCATTTCGTAGCCATCTTTATTTTTTCACAATTCAAAACATTAAAGTAAGTTGCAGTGATATTGCCTGCGAATCAGTGCCGCCTTTTTTTCACCATTATTTTTTCGACCATTATTTTTGATTCTTTCTTTTAACAGTTCCGACTACAATTAAGAATTTTATCAGTCACATTCTTTAAATAATAGTAAGAAATAACCGAAGTAAGAGAATTCGATGCAAGACAATGCTAATTAACATTTTTGTTTTCTAAAAATGTCTATTTCAAATCAGATACTCGAATGGGAAAGCTAATTGCCTAACCCTTTCTTGTAATTTAAGTACGTATTTATGTAAATGGCTTCATTCCTTCGGGGAGTCTAATATTGAACACCTTTCTTTATTCAGACAATAGAGTAATTCCTATCAATGATTAATGATATTAAACATTATTGAAGGAACAACATTCAGTTTCATAAATTTTCTCAGAGAAAGAGAAATTCTTGTTCTTAAATCCTGTAATCTGATAATAATTAATTTGTTTCCCAAATAATGGTTTATGAAAATACTAATTAATTTCGATTATCCATTATAATCCTTCCAAGATAATTAGTTAAGTGGACACATATTTTTCGGATCCTTTAATAAAAACCGAAACCCTGAGACACTATTCATAATAAAAAAGCAAATAAAAAACCTTAACAATGATGTTGAAATAGCGACAGTAAAACCACACTTTACAAAAAACAACAACTGGTCTGACATTGCTTCGTCCTTCCATTGTTTCTTTGTAGACTAAACCATTCTCTCTTAAAATTGCACCCAAGATAAGATAATCTTTTGTTTAAAATTAACGCGGTTGAAACTAAATACAATCATTGTATAGGGGTTACAGAAATTTTAACACGATGATGCATAAGGACACTGAATATACACAGGATAAAGAAGAATTCACACGAAAAAGTAACCCAATTCTCTAAAAACAGACGAATTATAAAAGCGCTTTAATAAAATGCTTGCACACGTTAACTCAACTGGAAAGACGGAATTCTCCCAGAAGGGACACTTTTAATTAAATCTCCTCCTTGACGTTCATACCATTTTAATTGTTTGAAAATAAATGTTAAAGAATGACAAAGTGCTTGCAAAGATTTAGCTTCTTTTTATAGTTGAATTGAAATGCTCCTCTTAATGAGACGAATAGCATGAAGATAAAAGTGCAGTACTTCACAAAAAAAAAAAACAAAAAAAAAAGTGAATAGAGTAAAAGGACTTTGTGAAGTTAGTAACAACATTGTGTTTTGTGGCTTGGCAAGTGGGCTTTTGTTGTTTGTTCTTTTATTCATTTGTGACAAATAGCTTTGGAAAAATTTGTTAGTTTTTATTTGAAAGTTTAAAGTTAACGCGGGCAAATTACCTTAAAGGTGAAAAAGGAATTTAAATTTAAGAACTTTTTATTTTAAATCTGGAAGTTTACAAATTTAACTGAATCCATTATTTTGTTAATCATCAAGCATAAACTACAAAATAGTATAATTGAAGTATCAGACTTCTCAATTCAAACTTAAATGAATCAAACATTGGTATGCCAACTAATGGCTGCTTTATTCATACTTTATTTCTTTCTACTTTTTTTAGGAAAATAAACTGGTATTTTCACTTCTACTTAAAGCATTCTTAAATGCTTCTTAAATTTGCATTTCTTGATTCAGTGTTATAATGTTTCTTTAAAACTTCTTTAAGTGAGCTACAAAAAGTTTTTGTTTTTCGAGCTATAAAATCGGTACTTTTTGATTCTTTAATACTTCATCAAGCCTTCTAAAAATAGAATTATTGATTGCACCATCTGATACTTTGACTGTATCATACTTGTATTTGTTTTGATTGTGGTCTTTTAGGCAAGTACTATTATATATCAGATTGTTTCTGTAAGTAGCGCACAAAAACTTAATGCAAAAGAACTCGAAATCTATATTTGAGTTTCTTCTTTAAGAATTATAATTCTATGCTACTTGTTCAAAATCGATATCAAAGGATATACCTCTTTTATTTGTTAAACAATAAATTTCTACTAACCAAAATACGAGTGAATGAAGAGACATGTTGATTCACCATAACAAAAGATGAATTTTAATTCTGAACTGAATCAAAGATTTTTAACGCTATTTTTCTCCAAATATTTGCTTTTTTTTTGTTTTTTCATGATCAATTGTGAATTATAACTAAGAGCAAATACTGACTGTATCATCCAGTTCTTCAATAAAACTTAATGTGTGTCAATACTTTTGTATTAATTTCCCCTGATTGTAAACAAGTTTTTGCTAACATTAATAAAGTGCGTTTCGTTTATTTCGCAACAAAGGAATTATCGATATCAGGTTTTTTTTGTGAAATATCAAGAAAAACAAGTAAAATTTAATCATTTCTCAGAATAATTAATATTCTAATATGAATTTACTTGTTTCCATGGAAGAACAAACACAAAAATTTGAATCAATGAACTTTAAAACTCATGATTAATAACAAGGCAAATTTTGGCATGAGTTTAGTATTGATACAATAATTCCTTTAAATTTATTTCAATAGCGGAAAGTCAGACGAGATGATGATTTTTTGTTAATCCTATTTGTTCTTCCGATATTATGACTGCTGTCGCAAGAAATTTTGAGTGTCATTAAATACAATTGAGACTGAACCAATAGTTTAGTCACTTTAATTATGCCGAGAATATCAGTTTTGTGGCAAGTAAGATCAGAGCCCAAAAACAAATGTGTCAATCAATTCATAATCTATTGGACTAAGAATGAACGGAATAAAGAGAAAAATGATTCCACAGGCCGCTCCACACACCAACATTTCACAGTATTCCATGTAGTATTTCTTCTGGCAACCGCTGAATTTCTACTCGTAGACCGCTTTATTTCTACTGCTAGCCGTAGTACTTTTACTTGCAAACCGCAGTATTGTTACAAACCACCATATTTTTATTGGCAACCGTAGTATTTACTAGTAAGTGGTAAACTGCTTAATTTCTACGGACAACTGCAGTACTTCTAATGGCAACCGCAGTATTTAGACTATATTTCATAGTATTTCTACTGGCAAAAGCAGTATTTCAAGCGAGAAACCACAGTATTTCTACTGGCGACTGACTTAAAAAAAAAACTTGGCAGCGAAAATAAATAAACCGACCAAAAATGTCTTAATACTAAAAAAAATGTAAATTATTTGAAATTTCCCTCATTACCATAACCGAAAAGATCTAAATACCAACGAATTTAAGTGCAACGTGTAATTAATTTTACTCAAAAATTAGTTTCGACGGGATCTCACCGAACAATTTCTTATATTAGTTTTTTTTATTTAGTTTTTCATATTATTCGCGTAAGTTATTCAATTAATCTCTTAATTAAAGAACACTTTTCATTTCGGTAAATCCCATCGTGAGAAATTCATTGTGAGATTCCATCAAATCAAAATCTATCAGTTTTATTTCAATCATCATTTATTCATGTATCTCTATTTTATATGTTGTTCTACCTGCGATTAAATTAAAGATTCAAGGTAATCCAGCTTGTTGTTTATTGTGCAAATGGATTTAGCCAATAAATTTCTTTTCATGTTACTCTTGTGTACATCAATAGAAGACCGTGAGTGCTTTGCTTATTCAATGGCATCAACTAACCAGTAATTATTATACTTTGCTTGTGATGCATTAAAAATTGTTTTATTTGGCATTCAGAAATATTTTTAATCAGCAAAAAGTCATGGTCAGAATTGCGTTTTTGTTATACTTGTATTAAATGTAACATGATTGCAAATCAAATTTTTATAGTAATTCACATGAATTTTTAATGTACTTTTTGCAACATAAGAAACACATAAGGTTTTTTATCAAACTTATATATTACATATTGGATAGGTACTTATAAAATTCTGATGTAGTTCGTAATTATTCTTTTCGTACACTGTTAATTGATTTGGATGGAATTGTTGGTTTGTACTTCACGATTATGTCTAGATTTTCCGGAAAATTTGTATTATATGACGAACGTCAGGCGTGTCAGCTAGTTTAATCCTTAATAACTTTCCATCATACTAAAGAAAACAATTATTCAAAAGCAGAATAAATACTTTGTGAATTTAGCAAATTTGTAAAGCAAACAATTAATTATGAAGGAAAAAAACAAACCGAAAAAGTACGTATACGCCACAGTGAACACAATCAAATTTATTAGTTTAGTTTTAGACAATGAAAATTTAAATGTCGTTTCCATGGAGTTAACTGTGCGCATCCAAATCATAATTGGTTTACTAAAACAAATATAAACAGAAAAAAAAAATGTTTCAAGTGAACTGCAACACACTGCCAGACAGAAAGCACAGCGGCCTTGAACCCACAATGTGTCAGGTGGCATAATATAAAAACGTCCCCAGGCAACCATTTATTTTTATTTTTTTTTTTCTTACTTAACTGCCAACAATTTCTGTACACACTATACATACACACATATTTTTCATGTCAAGTCAAATGTATTGTTTACATTTTCCGCGTTTACCATTAGAGAAGGGAGCACCAAATGTCCCAGTTGTATTCCTTCTTTTGTGGCAAACAAAAGACTCCCATAACGAACAAGCTCCTAGAGGAATATAAAATAATTGTGCATGGCAGACATTGGGTAAACAGTGGCAATTTATATGCAATGTATACCTTTTATGGTTGAGGTTATAATGGGATAGTATCATCATCAGCATCAGCATCAGCCAGGAGAGTGTCGTAATCGTAAGGAATCATTTGATTGTGAAAGATAAACAATGCATGTCTAAGTGTGTGTGTGTGTGTGTGTTCAAAACTGTGGGGAGATGTAATTTCAAAGGATTTGAGCATACTTGAATATAATGGATGACTGGTTTTGTTTGGGATTTAATAAACACAGCTTAAAGCACTTGTTAAATGTGCAAAACAAAAAGCAAAGAATGATTTGGAAAATTGTTTGTTAGACGATGTTTTACTGAATTTTTTTTTTACATAAAACTGACAAAAGCATAGTTTAAAGTTGAACAATTGAGAAAAAGTTGGCGTTTTTGTGAGAAAGGGTAAACGGTGACAAGTTGTTCATTTGTGAGAAAATCAAACATTATACATTATTATGACAAAGGGTTCAAATGGATTTTTGTTCTACGTATTATTGTGTTCGTCAAACTTGGTAGAAATATAACAAAACTCTTCACTCTGCAATAAAAAACGGTTCCTGTTTGAATAATAAATGAAATTACTCAAACAAAATTCCTAAAACGGATTTGATAAATGTTGGAACCTTAATTTAGTGACATCTATAGGTCCTGTATTTTTCTCACGTCCGTTGTAAGGGATTTCAAAATAATTAAAACCTACAAACTACGGTGCAGTGCTAAGGTGAGGTAAGATAAGCCTACTCGAAAAGCCTTTTGGTGAATTGATGATCAAATTATGGATGAAATGAAAATTGAAAGTTGAAAATTGGCACCAATTTTTACTTGTTTTAATTTTCTCACCAAAAAATAGATTACGTTTTACTTCAGCAAAAAGCTTCTCACTTTAAGATTCGGATTGTTCTTTTATGTTTTGAGTATTTCATAGAACTGCAAGGGAAGCTCTCTGTGCACTTTAAACTCAAGTCCTATATGCCAAACCATGCCAAAGGTCTGAGCAACATCTAAAAATAGAGCGGAACATATTTTTGTTCTTCAATTGCTTTTACAGCCACATCAGATATTTGATGTACTTCGTCTTTCGTAAGAATGTTTATTTCTAAATCAAAAATGATGGCTTGGTATTAGTCTGAGTTCTCCTATTATTTTTCTAAGTCTATTAAGAAACAGTTTTTCGAAAACTTTTGAAGTGATATTGCGGTCTGTAACATGGAACTTCTTTTGGCGTTTTACCGTGCTTTACTGTAACAATAACTTCTGAAATTTACCAATGATGTTAAACATATAGGAACTTTAGACTTGCGTTTATTGTTTAGGTATTAGATATTTTTGAAATAATTTATACCTGAACAGTATCATACACAGGATACTGCTTTGAGCCTCACGAAGTAAATTTTCAAGTTGTCGTTTCTGTTAAGCTTGCGCTTGATATAGTTCATATTCCGTCAGTATGATGTTTAGTCAAAAGTAGTAGTTGCATCTTAGACTGGCCTTATACTTAATTTCTTGTGGTATCGGTTTTCGGAAGATCTCAACTGTTATTATTTACTTCATATGCGTCTTTCAAAAGTTACGCTTTTATCCGACAGTACCTACTCCAGAATTTTTCGTTCTATCTTTGCTAAAAAGAAATTGATATGAAACGCCAACCAATAGGTTTGCTATATCAATTGCAAAAACAAATAAGAAAATGCCACAAGATTTTGACAATCTGAGGGTCATAATTGAAGAGAAAAATTGAATCGAGTAAAGCCTTCCACATTCGTGTAGTGCGATTAGAAAGAATATTTGTTCTTCGTTGTGCGTTCGAAGGTAAAATGAATAATTGGATATTTAAATCTTCTTATTTTCATCATTAGCTCATTATGATTAAGTGAATCACTTAGTCTTATTAGGCGATTCCATTATCGCGGGTGCAACATTTAGACACTTTGAGGGTTTCTTTTTAATATAATTAAAAACATTTTTAATGAAGTTAGTATTTGAAGAGCTATATTTTATGCAGTTCTTTTTTTTTTTTTTTTTTTTATAAAAGTTCAAATAATACGGACAAAAAGCAATGAGAAATGTATCGCGGTTGCAACAAAAATATCCCATGTTTTCAGACCCTTGTACAAAAAGCACTAAATTTGTTAATTTTTGTACATATTACGGTCTTATTTTGAAAATTGATTAACGAATAAATCACTTGGTAATGAAATATTTTAGAAAATAGCTAAAAACAATAATTTATTCACTTCTGAATTCACTTGCTTAATCGCGGGTGCAATATCATATCATCGCGGGTGCAACGCGTCCAAATTAGGTAACTTTTAAAGTCATTATGGGTACTGAAATGAACGATATAAATGATGAAACAATTTTTTATACTAAGCTAATGCATTTATTTTTCACTTAGTGTTCAAATTTTGGGTCTAAATAAGTCAATATATTTGAGCAAATTTTTAAAATATTGATTTTCAGTTTTCACCAAATCATCGAATATTTGGAATATTTGTTTTTCTAATTGCGTAAGAAATATACATTTTGGCTGATGTGAAAAACGGGCATATTTCTATTGAGTTAAGAAGTTTTTCTCTGTATAGTGGCATCAGAATAAAGTAGGAAAAAAAATTATTTTGAAATTGATGTCGAAAATCGTCCCCAGCGGAATCGCCCATCAGCTATACAGTTACACCCTATTTTATTCAAATCCCTATTCAGAAATATATTTTATTAATTTTTGTAATATCCAGTAATGTATCTTTCTTTATTCCAATCGTAAAAAAATAATCAAAATCTTAACAGGATATTTGATTTCAAGGACAAAACTTTCCAGTCTTAAAGAATCGACTTTATTTACTTGTATTAAATCAGAATTCATTCATCCATCGTTCTTCATATAGATTCTTGACAAAAGTCTATCGTTTTATTGAAGAAGTCATCTTATTTATTAATAAAAGATAAATCTCTTCGCATTTCTCTATCTAACAACAATTGACAATGGCTTACAAAAAGTTTCATTTCTTTCAATCGATACACTTAAAGAATCAAAGAGTCTTTTTTGTAGTTTTCAATGAAATACATTTTTATTAATTAAAACTGTACACTTAATACTTTCGAACTCAAGGGACCTTACTATCAATTTATTACGACTATGATAGTAAATTGATATTTCAAGTGTGTTATCTAAAAGGGATCATCGAATATTGATTCGATTATGTGTATATGTATATGTGGAAGCTGTTTTCCTATTTTTTTCATTTATCAATAATTCATTCAAATGAAAGCCTAGATATATATGTATATGTATGCATATAAATATAATCTTTGCGAAGGGTTCTCAACTTAATCGAAATATGAGCTTGAAAGGATGAAAAATAAAAAAAAAAAAATACAACCGGACCCAAACTACTTTATATCAGGAAAATTCTATTGGATAATCCTCTTCGTCAATTTGAAATGAACTGCTGCTTTTGAAATACAAAAAAGAAAAAAATAATAATCCTTGTCATTCGCAATTGACGTCCTTCACATTACGAGTAGCCATCTATTTCTCATAATATCCGATTGGAATTTGTCTAATGTGCCACGACGATGAGGGATATCCAAGTGATTTACCTTTATTATTCTAAACAGTCATTGAACTCTCTCTTCCTGCGATGTTTATCAAAGTCCTTTTTTTTATGGGTAAAAAATAAACACCGATGGACTTATCACATTATTTACTCTCTTCCTAAATCAATTTGTTATGTTTCCTCGATATGGCCAGAGGGGAGTGAATTACTATTGAAGGATAAATCAGGAAACAGCGGTCAAGAGTCGGTCAAGAAGTGTCCCCACTTGTATGATGGCTTTATAAAGATTGATAAAGGAAACTTAAAATAAATTGTTGAACCATTTAAGGATCAAGAAAAAAAAAAGAAGAAGAGTTTTTGGACGTTTTTGAAAATTTATCAATTCTTCACTGGACAGTGCGTGCTTTTAATATATTTTTTTTTTCCTTCGTGATGATTTATGTCCTGTCCTTTAAGAATAAATTTGACTGGTAGGGTGAGGAATTTCATTATGTAAACATGTTAGGAGTTGTATAGCAACTTTTATATTTCAACTTTCAGAGAGTGAGAAACAGAGAGATAAAACAGAAGCAAATGTAATAGATTTTGTCAAGGACATTTATACTACCAAATGGAAAGGATTTCAAAATGTATTTTAATGGTCATTTTTTATGAGCGGATCATCGTGAAACATGTGTTGACAGATGTAGTTTTCTTCTGCATGAATGAAAAGTATATCTACCATAAAAAAAGGGTTATATTATATTTGATGAAAATGATGACAAATGATTTGGATAATATATCCTGGAATGTTGATGATAAAAATTTTTCTGTTTTCTTGCAAAAAGGGACATTTGGAAATCCCTAATTTATACTTGTCAAACTCTTTTTTTTTTTTGGATAGAAAGATTGAATTGTATTTTTTATCTATTGACAGTTAAAATATTTGAAAGGCGAACAAACTAATTTCTAAGTAAGGGAACATTGACTTTCAAAATATGTATGTTGGTTGTATTTATTTATTGGTATCTTATTTTGTATAAAATTCTTGTCTTAATGTTTTAGTAATTTGTATGTTTTATTTTTTATTTTCAGGTAAAGAATCATTTTATTAGCAATATTTATGGATACCTACAATTTTAACTGGCAAGTATTTATAATGGTATGATTAGTATTTAAAGTGTTTAGTATTTCGTAGCAATGATTTCAAGTAATTAATAAATATAAACAAAATTTAAGAGTGGTTTTCATCAGGATTTATTACAGTTTCTATTCATTTCAATTCGAGCCAATACTTAATGTCTGTCGAGTTAGCTTTACCACTTTGGAATTTCAAAATTCTAAATTTGTCGGTCAACTATTTTAGAAAATAACCCCTGGTAATGCTAATTTGAATTTTAAGATAGCTTTACCACCCCATAAAAAGGATGAAATGTAATCGAAAATTAAAAAGGGTAACGGAAATAATTGTCGCTTTTTCGTAGTAAATAAGTCATGCAACTAAAACATTTTGGCGCGTAAGTTTTTTTTTTTTTTAATAAACCCAAACTAATTTTTTGTTCAAGTAAGGCTTACCAACCCAGAAAAATTATCAAACCTAATAAAAAAATAAAAAAAGGATAACTCAAATTATTTTAGTTTTTTTGTCGTAAATTTGTCGTGCAATTAAAAAAATTGTCGCGCTAATTTAAAAAAAAAAATTGATAAGATTTGATTCTTTTTATAGGGTGTTAGTTCAGTCAAGGGGTTATTATCTAAAATAATAGCGCGACAAATATTTATGTATAGATCCTGCTTCTATATTCAGAGTAATAATGGCTATACGGTTGAAATTATGCTGATGAAGGGAATAAGCTATTAAAATAAAAAGTTTATAAAGAACTTAAAATCAAAGCAAACGAAAACAATATTATAAAAGATCAAGCACCAATCTGCAGAAAAAATTCTTTAATAAGTTTTTTTTGGGATATCAGTAAACTTCTTTAAAAGATTAGTATGAGTAAGACCTCACAACAAAATTTGTCTTTAAATTTCTGTATGTAAGATTTGTAGAAAACTGCTACGACTTTTTGCTATCGTTGAGCAAATATTAAAAGCATTTTGTGTTTTAGCGAAATAATCTGTATTGAGAAGAATTTATATATAGCAAGCTTTACATTAGTTTGAGGGAAGCTAATTACTTTCGTAGAGAATTTACTGCATCAAAGATGATATGAGTTTGATATCTAAACAGATATTAGCCGGTTTTTCAATTTCAAACAGTTTTGTTTTAGTCTCAATAGCGAATTGTTGGAAACCATGATTTCTTTTTTCCATTTGAATATGGTATATTACACTACACTTTCAGATGTTTCCAATAAAAAAGATTTTAACTTAGAAAAACATCAAATCAAATCATCATGTATGAACAAAATTAAGATTGTTAGAATCAAAAATCCTATTTCGAATTGAAGAATAATCAAATCACGGCCATATTCATCTATAGCAGCATTCTCATGCCATGATTCATTGTTTATCTGAAGCTCTTCTTTACTTACAAATGCATATAACTTAACTTTTAAAATGACGTTCAATTATTTGAGAGAACTGTTTAATATACCAAAATTTTAAAAACATTGTCACAAATGCCTGGCTGTATAAGAATCCAGATAACAAATTAAATGTTTAAGTAATTTCTTCACCAATGCATTCCTATAGTAAATTAATAAATATAGATTGAAATCCTATATATACTAATGTATTAAACTCATTCATTTTAATTATGCCAGTCTGCATTGCAGAACACACTCAAATCGTATTATGCACTGACCAAATTGACACCTAATCGGATCATTTGCCATTTTTTTCTACGAATCATCATCATTTTCATGATGCATCAATTTTATAACATCGTTGGCATTAAATTGTATTATAGGCTCATTCATAATGAGATTGTGAGCCACCACGCAATTTGCCTATCAACCTCCACTCTAACCAACCTTGTATGTCGATTTTTCTACTACTACTACTACAACTGCTCTTCGTATATCTATGTAGCTTTGTGAACCATCCATAATGATAAGTCTTATTCAATTTAAAGTTTGCACACAAATTGAAAATTCTGAATGCCATCATAATGCTGCAGTACTCTATTTTATATAATAATACAAAAAAAATCCTTGCTATCCTTTTAACGTATTTTATCATATGGCAAACTTAAAAGCCGTACTTGGCGATGAGCTATATTTCTGTATCTGAAAAAGGATAGCACAACGGTTTGAAGCTGAAGGGATTTCAAACAAACAAACAAAACAAAAAAAACTTCTGCAAAAGATTTTAATAACTTTTCCGCGGAATATTTCCAACTTATATCTGTGGGTGCTATGTGAAGTTCCTTTTGGTACTACTTTCGCGTAGTGCCCCGGTAGAGCGCAGTGGGTGTCAAGAAGAAGGCAAAAACCTATTCATCCGATGTGATATGCAGAGCATCTCTTTGTTTCTGTTGGTTTGCATATACAAACACTCGTACATTCGTATCTATGTACAAAAAATGTTCTGTACCTTAATTTATTTCAGAATACGTATTTGCATTGAGCTGATTTCATTTGTTTGGTGGTGCACTTGTTCTGCATTTTATTTATCCATCACCTCTACTCTGACTCGGCAGGAGGTTGTATTTAATTAAATAAAATGTGTGTCCTTTTTTTTTAAGTGGATTTATATGGAATTTCATGATCTTTAAAGCCTTAGAGCTTGAAAGCTTTTAAGGGAACCTTACTATGGATAGAGGAAATCATAAAATCGATGGAATTTTTCTATTGACACAGAAAATATTTCATGTGCTTCAAAATTACTAGAGCATAACAAAAAGGAATCCTTTTACGTAGGAAGAAAAAAAAAACTATGAAGTTGCCTTAAGTTCTCGATTCAATGAACAGCTTATGTACATTCAAAGCATCAAAGCATTGATTTTTAAATTATATTTATAAAAGACATCTATATTTGTGAGCATAAGATTTACTAGGGAAATAGATTTAATATCTCAATTACTCTGTCGTTTTGTTTGATAGGAAACTTGGTGTATTTTTGATTACTAAATTGTAGGTTAGCAAAAAAATTAATTTTTATAACACTTATAATTTTTATAAGTGTAAGAATTTAGTCCTAGAAAGTAAAATTTCCTGTTGTTCTAATTTTAATGTTGACCTTAGGAATGATCCAAATGTTTGTGGTTAAACGCTAAACGTCTGACATTCACAATAACTTCTTGAGCTTCAAGTTTCTATACTAAATTATTGGATATCTTCTTCTGTTTCAAAGAAGCTCTCTTGCAAAATTCTACAGGGTTACATTAATGATCTTAACAACTGGATTACTGTTTGACATTCGTTCTAAATGAACCAACCATAGTAGGGAAATAAAACCGCTATGTATTACTTTTCTGTGACACCATCGAAGTCATTGAATACATACATTTTTGGCAATAGATGCAATATGCAGTCATGGTGAAATTTTCTGATCTACACCCAGGTCTGACGCTCTCATTGGTGGTCACCCATTTGGTGGTCTGTCTCGACAGAGCCTTAACGGGTGGGCCGATTTACTTCAAGTTTGGTAGATATGGTTTTTAAGGAAATACGCCCAGAGTTTTTTTTTGTAGGTCACTGTATCGAAAATCTTATTTTTCTCGAAATCGGCTCTAACATTTCAATAATATTTCACATGTGTAATAATGTGTCAAAGTTCTATCAGACAATGAAAATTAAAATTTCAGAAAAATTCGTTTAACTGTACCTGCCATATAACTGTATTTTTAAATTTCGACTATCTCGATAACGTTTGAAGGGATTTGAATGAAATTCAATATTGAAATTTTAATAGTTATTTCAAATAACAAAGCATATAAATTTTTGTCAAAAATGTTAAGTTTTAATTCACAAAAAACTGTTTTTTTTTTAAATTACTTATTTAAAAAAAAAAACTGTAAATTAAAGGTTTCAAAAATCTGTTGCTTATAAAATTAATTTAAAAAACGTGCATACTTATTTTTTTTAGAAAAATATTTTCGGAACATTTATTTTAAAAAATCGATTTTTTCAAAAACCACTCCAACGATTTTGAATTTTTTTTTTCGTGAATTCATATAAGTAAAGAAAAGTTTTTGCATACTTTGATTTTTGTTTGACTCTTTATAAGGTATGAATTTATAACTTTTAATAAAATTTCATACCATTTTTTCGTATTATTTCGTTTGTACTTTGAACCCTCAGGTAACTTGCCACGAGAGCAAGTTTGTGCGACCCAGTCGTGCCCTTTATTGTTATGATTGTACAAGTATTAGTTTCCGGATTTTTTTTAAATTACTACATGTCACAAATCATTTCTAGTAACTAGTCTTAACAATTCATTCAGTTTTGATATAAATGTTTATGTAAACCACTAAACAGATTTTGATAAAATTTACAATCGAGTTTTTACTGGCGAAATAATGAATGTCCAGTTGTTACAAAAGCGTAGTAATATTTATTGAGTTGGTAAATCTTATAATTTGATTTATCTACTGGAATTACCACTTTCAGTTTTAGGGAATTCATTTATTTATTTTTTTAGAGACGCCTTTTTATTTATTATTATTATTATCAAGCTTAATACAAGCATGTATTATATCCAGGAGCGGTATTAAGCTAGGTTGTTTAGTTCACAAATGAACTAGTTCAAAAAGCAGCTCTTGCAACTGAACTGAGTTCACCATCGGATAGTTCGATTAGTTGAATAGTTCAATAGTTCAATAGTTTATTAGTTTAGTTGTTTAACGACTCATTAGTTCAATAGTACAATAAATCAATAGCTCAGTAGTGTTAATGTACAATAGTTCATTATTTCAATTGATCAATAGTTCAATTGTACAATTGTTTCTTAGTATAATAGTCCATTAGTTCAATATTTCAATAATTTAATACTTAAATAATTAATAGTTCAAAATTTCAAAAGTTAAAAAGTTCAATAGTTCAATCTTTCGATAGTTCAATCTTTCAATAGTTTGATAGTTAAACAGTTTAATAGTTATATAGTTCATTAAATCAATAATTCAATAGTTCAAAGGCTAAATAGTTCAATAGTTTAATAGTTCAATAGTTCAATAATTCAATAGTTCAATAGTTCAATAGTTCAATAGTTCAATAGTTCAATAGTTCAATAGTTCAATATTTCAATAATAAAACAAGAACTCAAGAGCAGGGAAACTAGAGAATACGATTCACATAGATTTAAATAAAGAACTAAAAGAAAACATAAAACGTATTCGCAATTCAGCTTGGCTGTTAATTGGAACGATTTTTTTTTGTTTCATCCATCCCAAACACGCGATCACGCTATACCAGAATACAAAAAAAAAAAAAACAATTAAATGTATATGCAATGTTTGCAGCGTACCCAGCGGCCAGCAGCATATACTTACCTACCTAACTAGTTTTTGTATTATTGCATGTGTCTTGTTGTCTTGTTGTCTTGTCTAGTTCAGTAAATGCTTTTGAATTTAATTGAGCGCTCTTTGAAGTGAACTAATTGCGTTCTAGAATAAAGTTTAAAATGTGTCTTTTGATTAAAAATTCATCGCCTCCAATAGATACCTACGAATTTAGTAATTGCCTTGTGGGAAAATCTACAACCTTTTCTAGTATTGATTTCTGGTTGATTGCTTTTCTGTTTGAGCTCTGCATTGCTACCCATACTAACCATTCCAAAGTAGCGTTCAATGCTACTTTCAAAATCAGTTTAAATTCTCCTTCCGATTTTGTTCCTCTCCAATCATAAACTAAACAATTTTCGAAAAAAGGAGAAATATTTCTCTGGAAAAAATCGGATTAATTTTGCTGGAGAATTTGCAGCGATATGAACACTTCTGGGACTTATATATTCGTGCATATTTGTGATTAGGGCACCATTATCTTCAATTTGAAATAAAAACTAGACGGAACAAAGCAAAATAAAAAAAAGTTGATTTAAAGGATATTTTGGGTGCCTGTTACCCGCGAAATTACTGCCACCAAGTTTTAATTCGACACCAAGTTTAATTCGTAATCTTTGCAAAGGCTTTAGCGTCGTTTTTCCTACCCGTAAGGAGTGGGAGGATGACGATGTAATGAATAATTATGACACTTTTATTTTTACTGATGGAAAGAAGATAGAATTTGGTGTCGGAGCTGGTGTTTTTTCGGAGACACTTAACGTGTCCAAGTCTTTTCGACTTCCAAGCTTCGCGAGCGTATTCCAAACGGAGTTGTTGGCAATCAGAGAAGCATGCAAGATATTGAAACTTGATCCGAATCAAAGCCGAAATACCGCCATATTTATAGATAGTCAGGCAGCAATCAAAACTATTGACGCTAACACCGTATCCTCTAATCTCGTGAAACAATGCTTAAACGAGCTCGCGAGCCTTAATGTTAACTTGAATATTAGTTTGGTCTGGGAACCAGGTCACAGTGGTGTTCATGGAAATGAACGGGCTGACGAGCTTGCCAGGCAAGGTACAGCCCTTCACAACTCGCTCGCTGAAGCAGTTAGAATTCCGCTAGGAGCTGTGAAGGGCAATATCATGTCACATTGTCTATCCGACTCCGATCGCAGATGGAAAGGTTTGTCTACTTGTGTCATTTCAAGGAAAATGTGGCCTTCTTATGATAAATCCCGTACAAGTGAGCTCATGTGTAGAAATCGGCCAGACATGGTCAGAATTATTGCAGTCAGCACGGGTCACTGGCTGATAGGAGAGCATGCGGCAAAAATGCTTGGCTAGTCCAAGATGCCAATTCTTCGGTCAGTTCTTTGTTAGCTGACCTTAGCGAACTCTCAGTAGTGAGTATAGGAAATCTTCTTGGATTCTTTAATATAACTAAATGGTTATAAACGCAATAGACTTTATAAATATCTCTCCTTTTCCAGTGGACAACAAAAGAATCAAGAGAACAACGTGTTCCCCACAGAAGCCATATCTTTAGCCGTATTAACTTATTAATTTTAATACCTTCTATCAAATTAAGTCCCACAAAACCTTATATAATTATTCTCAATACACCATAAAATTAAGTGCCGTATTTTACTACGTTGATATCTTTAGTATGCCATATCAACATAATGCTGTAATTATGATCGCTATTAAAATTTTCTTTCACTTTGCTGTTTTTGACATTAAATTTCATAAAATAACTCAGCCAAATCAAACAAAATTATTCAACTGCCAAACAAGTTTATCTTTTTTCTTTGTAATCAATTTAAAATTATTAAAAGGTTTTTGACAGACATCTATCTTAGTTAATGATAAAAGGTTCAAATTGTTTTCCAATTAGTATCTTGGTAATTAACTTTCATACATATATAAAAAGAAACAAACTTTCCTTCTTTCTTTAAAGAGTTTTTAAGTAGAAAATAAAGTAAATGTTACTTCAATTTCAATTTCTAGTTTTAAAATAAATTCTTTATGTCCGCAATATCAAAATCACCAAAGAGAAAATTAAATTAACAATGATGACTTGTCAATTGTTCAGCAGCTTTTGTTATCGACAAAGTCCTCTTCGATCTTGATTGGAAATATTAAATCGAAAAGTTGCAATCATTTTATTTTTCAAGAATAAAGGATAAACTCATTGTAAAGTCTGCTGCACACATCAAATATATACGAAGAGTGTGGAAATTATAACTTAATAATTAAAATCCTTCTAAGAAATATCAACATTACAAACCACAAGTAAGTGTGCATTCTACAAAAACACCAACACTCACCACTTCAACTCAAGCAACCGCAAAACTATAACAAAAGAATAAAAAAAAAACTCTGTTTTTCGTAGCAGCAGCAGCAGGAGATGGTTTGAGTTCCAATGAATAAGGTCCTTTTGATTGTAATTACGAAGCACGGCAGCGGGTGTTACATAGTGTATTATATTCTTCAATGAAATGCTATGCCTACTATACTCGTGAAAGGATAAGGCTTTTTATATCCTCATAACTTTCAGGTGCAAGTTAAACAGTCTAAGGCTTAGAACAATACATTTTGGTTCTCTATGAGTGGAGTTAGTGTATGGTTTTCGTGTTTTGCCAAGAAATTGGTTTCGGCAAGAAAAGGCAAAATTTTAACAAAAGGCAGAGAGAGGAGACTTCTGTAAGTGTGGGTTGAACTTTGTTCTGCCTTTCGTGTATCTTTCCTATGAATACACTGTTGGTATATATCAAAAAGGAATATAATGGGTTCCTATTCACACAACTGAAAAAAAAAATATTAGAGTCATTCAGTTAGGGATGGTTGAGTGGGTGAGATAATCTGAACCATGCCTACAAATGTATTTGTGTGAAGTGGACAAGCCTTTATCTGAGGGATGGACGAACGTTAAAGAAATGCCACAAAAAAGGGGAGAAATCCAATCTGTGTCCAGCCTATTAAAGACTCAAATTCAGGATAATACTTTAACCCGACGAATTGGTTTAACTTTCTTCTGTACACTGAGAAAAATGTTTGGTGAAAAAAAAAACGATCAAAGAATAGGAATTAGAAACAAATTGTATTTAATAATTTAATTGTACGTAGTTATTCTTCTTGTAAATTACTTTAAGGGGTATCATTGCGAAAACATAAATAATAAGGTAAGGTTGCCAAATGCCTTAAAATAATTACAAAATATAAAAAAAAGAAATTGGTATTGCTATAGTCAAAGTTCTTAAAGTTCTCTGAAAAAATGGATATATGTATGTTTCTATTAAGAGCGGGCCGAAATTCTGGATCTTTAAAATTTTGGTTGGCAATTCTTTTCGGCATTGGGCCGATTTTCTTCAAACTTGGTACTCTGTATTTTTAGAGTAATATGCCCAGGCGTTTTTTTGATTTTTATCCTAGGTCTGAAATTAACGGTACCTGCCATATAAACGTAACAGATAATTCAATACGATCGATTTTGATAAAATTTAACATGACTGATTTTTTGAAAACGGTGATGTTTTTCGACAAACAAAATTTTTTACAACTAGATTATTAACGGTACCTGCCATACAAGCGTTTTAGACAATTCCATTTTTCTCTTAAAAAATACGATCGAATTTGGTAAAATTTAGTGTAACTGTTTTCTTCCAATAATGAAGTTTTTCGTTAGAAATTTATTTTCAAAATCACCTTATTAACGGTACCTGCCTGGTACGCTACTGAAAATACAATTTTTCTCGAAAAAAAAATACGATCGATTTTGATAAAATTTTGTCTGACTGATTTGTTGCCAAAAACGAAGTTTTTCTTTAGAATTTTTTTCAAAATCACCTAATTAACGGTACCTGCCATAAAAACGCTATAGAAACTATTTTTACTTCCGATTATTTATTATAGAGTTTTGCTTAGTATCCTAAGTCAAAGGATCACAATCTTACACAAGAGCAAGTTTGTCCGACCCAGTCGAGCCTTTTATTTATAATTCATATCAGCTGATTGATTAAAATTTGATTGCAAAATAATAATAAAAAAAAAAAACAGAGATAAATTCACTCAAATTATATTATTTGCGGACGCCGCACGGTTGATCATTTTTTTTATTCTGAAAGGTTAAAAATGCTGCACCATGTGTATGTTAAACTTTAAAAAACTGTTCGTGAACTTGTGCAACACGGAATACAGTTGTTGCATGTGTTTTTGTTCATAATATTGAATTTGAGTTTATTCATTATTTTGACAGATATTCCAGCTGCAGCTCCATCTTTATTGTGGTCATGCAGAAAGGCAATTTTTTAGGCGTTAAGCAATAACGCCCAAGGCAATAGCGTCCAAATCGATTTGAAAAAAATGCTAAACAAATTGTTGTCGTAATATTTTTGCATTTTAAGTTCTACTTTCATGTTTAAATCCATTTTTCAAAAAGTCGTCAACGCATTTAAAAATTATTAGTTTAAAAGGAAAAAAATCCCAAAATAGAAAAAAGCACCCAAAACAACATCGTGAATGAATCAAATAGTCCACAATGTTATCATCAAAGAAAGAATTACAAGTATTTCTTTTTCAGTGTATCAGTGTCTTATCCTTTTTGATGCTACTAAATTGAAATTTAGTGGTGGGTTTTTTGATCTGCCTTTGAAATTTATACTTCTCTCCAATATTAAGTTTAAAATATCGATGAGTCCATCCGTCGATGGTTGCCCTTTTGTTAAAAGCTACTGTACGCAATATCCTCTATTATTTCTATATTTATTGATGTTGATTCAATTGGGTCGTCATTTTACTTCGAATTGGCTGCAGTTGGTAGTATTTTATTCAAATGAGATTCAGATTAGATACACCCGAGATGAGTAAGAAGGACTTCAATATAAATTCATAAAATTGACTGAAACCTTAACTTATTTACACACACACACTATCCAGCTTCAGAGCAACACCTTAAAATAGACAAAAGGGTTTAAAATGTTCATTAAATTTACATAGAAACGAGCTATTACTTAAAGCTGAAGATAAGAGAAAATATTATGTTGTAAGGTAGGTACATTGATACTCTCAGTAATTAATATACTATCTTAAGGATATCAACATGATTTTAAGGAGCTTTGATGTCATAGTAATAATAAGGATTAACTTGAAAATTTGTATTTGTGTTGATTTGTTTATTAATAATATTATCTGCCTTGAAGCAGTATACCTTCCGTTTATTAAATAATGTAATTGTTTTTTGATGGATTTATCATTTTCAAAAGCAAAGTTCTTATTTTATGTAAGATGTCATTTTTGAAGTATATTATCATCTTAAAGCAATCATAAATTCTTGTTTATCAGTCAAGTTAATAATAAAAGGAACTAAAAGGTGATGTAGACTAAATAGAAATATTAACTTGACAGTTCTAATATATTATCATTAAAGTTAATTTTAATTTTTAACTTTTAAATCATCTTTGATGGTAATCAGATCAAGAAAATTAATTGGCATTAGCTTAATATGTTCGTAGAATCAATTAAATTTATTGTTATATTCCATTCAGAAAACTTGAAACCTTGATCTTTTAAAGTCAAATATTTAATTTTTTTTATGCATATTTTTTTTTTAAATAATATTATAAAATTTTTCCTATGATTGCAATAACTACAATGTATAAAAAATAGTCAGTCAAAAGCCATGAAAGTTTTGATAATGCCGTATTGTATTAAAAAACAAGATAACTTTTTGTATAATTTCTGATCGATGAAATGTCTTATGATGGTTTAACAAATATTTGCAAACAAGTCGTGTAAACACCTCTCTAGGACAGTGTGCGAATGCTTCTGAACCATTTAAATTACCCTGATTGATTACACATGTCATTTCCAACTCATTTAAAATCTATTACAAATGATTTAAATCACTTTGCAAATATTTGCAGTTATTTGCAAGCGTCCAAACTATTTGCAAATGCACGAAATGAAGTAGTTTTATTAGAAAATGTAAATAATTTGTCCTTTATGACTTTGCTTGTATTTGTGCAAATAATAAATTATAGATATGTGCCAGTACAATTAAAAATCGCATGACAACCTTTTAAATGTGCTACGCATATTCAGAAACCTATTTTCAAGCAAATAATTTGCCACCCGTTGATTGCAAATCAAGTTCGGGGAAAAACAAATTTGGAAAATAGGACTAAATTAAAAATTTAAGAAAGAAATAAAATAAATAATGATACAAATTCTATATACTAATATGAAAATTAATTTAAAAAGTTTATTTTTTATATTAAGAATTTCAACCAAGTAGAAGAATTAGCAACAGTTTATTTTAAGTATAAAAATTTAAGTATATATAGGGGTTATTTCTTATTCATGTTGGAAAATAATTGCAACTTTTGCAAATCGTCGTAAACAAAACATTCTATTAAAAATACAGATATTTTATGCAAACTTTGGGTTTTTAGGATTTCTCTTGGATTTACTTACCGAACAGCTATTTCTCTTCAAGACTGCGCTTAAAATTCTTATATTAACGAATCGACCAAATTCGATGGTTGTTTTGTTGGAATTGATAAGTAACTATGTAAAATCGTCCAATATAAAAACCACAAAAATCTCATACCTACACAAAAAATAATAAATTATACCAACCAATATTTATTTTGGGCGAGTTAATATGTGTATGTGGCTGTCTGGCGTCATGTAAAATCGCTAAAAATAATAATTATTTTTGGCGATTTAGGTATAACGTCAAATTTAAGAGAACAAACAAAACTAAATCGCCCAAATTAAAAATAAAATTTTGATCTGTCATAATGTCAAACGAAACGGCATTTTTTCATGGACTAAAGGCCATAAAAAGCTAATTTGAACCAATAATTCAACAAGTTTATTATTCTATTTATTAATTTTTTCAGTGTAGTTATATTTATATATAACTTTAACCAGGCCACGGGTAAACACTTCCAGCTTAATGATTGTAATCGTAATCTTGTTGGATATAGTTCACTTTAGCTTTTTGTCAAAAAACTTATGTAAGTTGAACTGAAACAAGCGAAAAATTGCGTATTGACAGGGTGCTCACCCGTCGTCAACTGATGATTGCAAAGTAAGCATCCGCACGAAACACCATTTTTTCATGGACTAAAGGCCATAAAAAGCTAATTTGAATCAAATTAGTTAAATCGCCCAGAAATTTCAAGACACTTTTGTTGATTAGAATTTATTTACATTTTGGTGATTTATCATAATGTTAAATTTACGAAAAAAGTGGATGCCAGACCGATTAAGAACACAAAAATGATGGTATGAATATTTCATTTTGAACGACGAAATTGAAATAATTGATATTCTTGTTTTTCGCAGACAAAATCGCTCGTGTATTAAGCCAATATCATCGGCGTGGTTGAATTTCCACTGCATTATCATCACTTTATAATCATACTGGAGAAGCTCATCAATCACGAATGTTTTTTCGAATATCGCTCAGAACTCAGAAAACATTCGTGATAAGCTCTTCCGGCGTGATTGTAAAATGGTGGAAATTCAACCAGGCCGATAACTAAATCGACTGCAATCTTGACATTTTCAATAATTGCTTAGAGAACTCTAAACCGAATTGGTAACTTCGTGGAACCACTTGCAAGTTTTTTTTTTTCATTGCAACTTCTTCACGTGTCGCCAAGAAGCACATGCGTTCAATTCATCTGCCAGAGTTGATCTTGAAAGCTCAAATTGGTAACCCTGAATCGCACGTTGAAAGATTTACGAAATGAGAAGTGACGTTTCGGTGGGGCAATAATTTTGGTGTCAGGAAATTTCCGCCACAGGCTGCCAGTCAATCAAAATTATTGCCCCACCGAAACGTTATTTCTCATTTCGTAAATCTTTCAATAAGCGAATCAGGGTTACCAGTTCGCGCTTTAAGCTATTTCGCACTCATCTTAGATAATAATCTTGTATTGCACAGCAATATTCTCACCATTGCAGAGTTTTTTGAAATGTTTCATGTAGTTTCTTCATTCATTTGCAGATTTAATATCAATTTCAATGCCAAATGAGCTTTTCGACCGTCTTCTACCAAATGTTGCTGCTATCCGAGAGGAGGGGAGTGTTTAAGCAATCAAAACGACAATATTTTCTCCCCTAATTTTTTTTTTTTGTATTATCCTTGATCGACGCTATTAAAGCAGATATCCATCATTGCCAGTGATCATTGTCTGATACCCAATAAATTCGATAGCGTTTGTTTTGCTTTGCGATCAAATTCTTGCAAATTTTCCGATATTTCCCCCCAAAGTGATTCCTTTTTTTATTCCAATACGAATCGATAAAGCCTAAAATTCTAAAAAAAATTGGATGTATTAACAATCTTGACCTTGAAAAATATATAGTAGATAATGTACTATTTTAACCTTGACCTTGAAATATGTAAATATTTCATTTATGAGGGAATGACAAATGATTATATTCTTGACATTTATATTTTAAATGAAATTAGCTATCCAATTATTCATCTGATGTTTCCAGTTTGTGTTGTCATCATCATCCCTTAACCTAACTCACAAGTTGAATATTTTAATACAAAATGAAGTATTCTGTCTTTAAAGGCCTTCTTTCCAAATCCAAAGGTCATCTGATCACAAAACCAAGGCATAATTATTCTCTTACTGATATAATAGACACTTTGTCCTTAAATATTTTACCTTTATTTTAAACGTCTCAAGTATCTTTAGAAGTTCATCTTCAGTTAAATCACTTTGTGGAATAGGTACGCCATAAGTACTTACAATAGACTTAATTTTATTTCATAGAATAATTTGAAATAAGAAAATCTTCTGATATTTTAATAAAACAGTCTAAAGAGTCTCTAGAAATTCATGATTTCATACAAAAGCAAAAGAGGATGCAATAAGTGCTTATTTTGTAAATTATAGAATATTTTTTCATAGAGTTCTAATAAGTAACTAAAAACATATAACATGTCAAAGATAGAGCTATATCCAACTAGTTGTCAAAAGTATTTTTATAAGTTTTTATTCTAATGCAACATGAGAAAGACCATTTTGCATTTCCAAAAAAATAGCCAATTGCTGAAAGAAAGTTGTAAATACAATTGAAAGTTTTACAAAAATTCCACTTATGCATAAAATTTCATCCTTTCATCCTTTTCAAATACTAAAAAGAAAACAAAAAAAAAACTTTCCACTTGAGTTGATTTTTGGGTTATTTTAAAGTGGGTAACGTCCTGCCAAAGATTTCATGTAATCGGAACGCCATGGCACATCCCCCAATAATAATGATGTGAATTTTCTTTTCTTCTGTATGAAAATATTCTTGTTACCTCAATAGCGAGGACTATCAAAACCCACACCGCCGCACCCTCAAAGCAAAATTTTTAAAAAGAAAATATTTGAATCGATTACATTGATCTGGCAGAGCAACGCAGCAGATGAGGATGTGGAATGTGGATGCCAATGCCTTAAGGATTTTATCGAAGATGAGCAAAAAAAAAAAAAAAAAAAGAATGGTACAAAAATAAACTTACAGATTCTATGGCATAACTGCCAACATTTTTGTGAACTTCAAAGATTACATTCGGTGCATTGGGAAAGATTTATTTTATCCCTGGTATTATACCAATTCACAGCGTCTTTGATCAGGGAAGAAAAGGGACTTCTTTTTTTTTATAGATATGATGGTGAATGACTGTGTTGCTGTATATATAGTGAGTAAAGACACGAAATTGCATCCTGAGTGCGGAAATATTCCATTTCACTTGAATGCATCTCTCATAAAGTGGTTTATCTATTGGACAGACAAAGAAGATACAACAATTGCAGCTGCATCTTATGTTTTCGATATTACTTTTATTTTACCATCTTCTTCAATCCTTTCTTTTCATTGAAGAAAGTAAAAACTCTCATCTTTTTAAAATATTATAAAACAAAAAATAAGAAATAGTTTTGAAATTTGTTAAGTTTGCATTTTATATATAGATAAGATACGCCTGTGAATGCTATTGACTTTCAAAACTATTTTCCCTTCCATATAGTAACTTGAAGTGAGTTGTTCTCTTTTCCTTATAAACTTTTGTACTTTTATAAACTTCTGTTTGAAAAATAATTTAATTTAACAAAAGGGGAACACTTTTTTAATACTTTATGTTCAGCATTTAGGTTTCTTTTAGATTTCCAGCAATAATCAGAATGAAATAGGTTTATAATTATTTTTTGAAATGAGTACCTACAATAGTGTGGAACATGTAAAAGATTCATAACTATAATAATTATATAAGCAATGATGAAAACTCAGAAGAGGAATTTTATTTCAAAATAAAAACTCAAAAGTGCTATCTGACTAGAAATGTTCTGGAGTTGGTCTTGCTGTTACCTACATGCAATTTCTATTGCTTTTATGAAGTTAATAATCATGATGTTCATTTATATAACGATGGTCTTTTCACATCTACATGCGCGATACGTAGATCCTTACTCTTTTCGAAGTATTAAAGCTCTGGCTCTGTTTAGAAAATGAAGTGAATTGGCATTGATACTTTTGAATGTGATCATATACCGAAAAGGTGTTGAACAATAGTATATGAATTGAATAGAAGTATTGCATAATTTGGCTTGTTTTTTTTTTTACTCTAATATTGGCATTAACTTTAATCCATCACATTATTACTAAATGCTCAATTCATTTTAGTTCAATATTGAAATTGAATTTTTATGAACCAATTAAAAATAAGTAAGCTGACGTTTAATCTTATTCCTGTCTAACTTTGTTCAATGTGCATATAGTGAGAAATATTGAAATCCGAAGACGTTAAAATAAATTCAATAGGGTCTTCTAGAAATTCAATGAGTTCTTCTAATTCCTATACAAGAAATAAATGTTTGCAAGAAAAACAACTCTTTACATACATGAAAGACAGATCATTTTTGTTCAATTCTCTGGTTATCAAATTGTTGTCACAGTTTCCCGATTGTGACACACGATTTCAGTTGTATTGCTAGCAATTTATTCCCAATAGTCTGTTAAAATTTTGTAGAGTTGGATTTCTAACGTATAAGTTCTTGACTAAGATCAAGCTATAATCCGATTCTTGTACGTTTATCGGGTTTTTCATTTCATAGTACATACAGCATTGTGAACTTTTTATCATTCGTGAACTCTTAATCATTCGCGGCATCCAAGCTACAAGTTTCGATCTTTTTTCAAACGCAGAAATCACTTTTATTCCTGCTTGGGTGTCAAAGAAGAAGGTGATATCAGCATGTGGTAATAAACCCATCGGTGTTGTAATCAGGAAGGTTGAGTGAGCTTACTTTAATTAAAGAGCTTCTGAAATCAATCGTGCACCAACATCAATATCCATATTGGAGCGGTCGGTATGTGTATGGGGGTTTTCATAAACTTCAGACTTACTAAGATCTGCAATCACAAAATTGATCAAAAACATTTTAAACATTTTGTTTCTTTTTATTTTATTAGCCATGTCCAAAAATACTTCCAAATAAAAAAACAAAACACTTTTTTTTTATTTAACAAGTGTGTTTTTATTCATTTTTGTTATTAAAGATCTTTGTTAGTCTGGCGTTTATGAAAACAACCTATATGTCTACATCTCATGTTTGTCAAGTTAGCATTACCATGTTAAAATTTCAAAAGTTTAACAATTGGATAAACAGTCGATAATTTGTCGTAAATATTTGTCGTGCAATTAACAAAATTGTCGCGCTATTATTTCAGAAAATAAACCATGGTAATGCTAACTTTGCAGTCGAGTCAGCACTACCAACCCAGAAAAAGGATCAAATCTAATCAAAATGATAACGCAAATAATTTTAGTCCTTTTGTAATGTAATATTGCTAACTTCACTATCAAGTTAGTACTTATTAAAATTAGCGCGACAAATTTTCGACATAAAAAAATTAAATAAGTTTATTTTCGATTTTGGCCGGCGTAATTTTTGAAAACGTAAGAAACAATGATTTCGTCAGCGTACGGTACGATGAATTTTTAAAAATGTTATGGCCGGCATCGTAGTATTTGTCTGTAAGGAGAATTTTCCTTCCATATTAAATAAGAACGCACTCGAAACCTCTTCTTTGATTATTATAAAACGACTGTATTTACTCAATTTCATTTAGGGTTTTTATAGCTTGAGCTTTACGTACATAGTTCAAAAATACAAATTCCATCAAATAATTTACATAATACATAGAGATAAAATATGGCCGCAGAAGGCGGGAAATTTAAAATTCCAGATTTATTATTTATTTGTTACTTATAATCCAAAAAGTATGCAATATAAATTAAAATTTAAGTTATAAGAAAGATTATCGCATTTAAATAAAATAAACATTAATTAATGCTCCAACAGTATTAAAACTAGAATTACAATTTTTATTTCTGAACAAAATTTTTCTGAAAAAACGTTTCAAGCGATTAAATTGCAAAAATACCGGCAATTAATTTTTTCACTTAAGCAAATTTAATAACTCCCCTTTTTTACCAACGATGTTATCTTAATTAGAATGATAACTTATCCACTTTACGGTTTACAACCGATAAACCTCAGAAAGCGACAAGTTTTTGATTTTTTTTTTTAAATTCTGAACCGGAAACCAACCAAACAAATTATCATTAAGACTTCGTTCTGGGAAGCTAATATTATTAAGTCGAAAATCGAGCGTTAGTTTTTTACATGCAAAACACAGCATGGCAGCAATTAATTTACTAGTCCTAATAAAAACGGTATTCTGCAATTCTTTTGTGTTATCGATAGTTATGTTGTTTACATTCAAGGCCACCTGCTTTTTTTTCTGTTACAAATCGAACTTAATACTTAATTTACGTCAAAGTACAATCTATTTTCTTATTTTCAAGCTAAAAAGTATCAAAATCCAACAAAGGATGGTTATGATGACAAGGGATTACAAAATTCCGTGTAGTTTAAATATAGATTTCAAGCAAAACAGTTCAAAGTCTCACCGAAATTTAATAGATTTTTCATGATTTTCCGATTTCTAAACCTAGTAGATTACGACGAAATCTTCTCAAAATTTAATAAAAAAAAATGTGTACTAAAACATACCATGTAACCATTTCAGCAGGTGTCAGCAGAATTGCTAACACGATGACCGTCAAAACAAAACAAAAATCTAAAGATTATTTTTTCCATGTCGATTGCTGTGCTTGTAAATTTTTTTATTTAATAAAGGGAAATTAAAAACAAACAAGCAAGTCTAAAACCAAACATATTTAGTCCAGTAATTTTAGAGTTTAACTTAGAAATTTGAGATAATAAGCTGAAAACTAGTATTCATCTTCTTATTGGCGTTCTAAAAGTTGTCTAGAAATTTAACAAAAATCTCGTTTGTGATCATGATTTGGACCATGGCGCCAAATTCATCGTTTTATTGGATTAAAGATATTTCCACATCCAGTGGTCCGATATTAATTTTTGAAGACTAATTTTATTTGGGGCTTAAAGCCAAATAAATTTTATCAGGCAAAGTTTTTGCTTAATCAAGCCTTTCTGAGATATTTAAGATAAAAGTAAACAAGTATAGTACAGTAATTTCCAGGTTGACGAAAATATCTTTAAACCAAAAAAACGATCAATTTTGCGGCAGTTTTTAAAAATGACGGCCAAACGACCATGATTTGGACCATTAATACCCCTATGGGTACTTAACAAAGCCCCATGGAAAAACTGAGGGGACATTTGACGGCACACGTGACATGGGCTAGCGCGTAGACTACTTTGTATTGCTGAGCATGCAAAACTCTACGCCCCCTATCTCAAAAACGGTTGATCGTATGAAAAAATGTCTGTTACAAAATTCTTTGGAATTTTTATGCTCTATAATTATAATTGCTAACATTATTTGAGCCAAATGAACCGAGATATTCTTGAAAAAGTTTAAGAACGCCAATATGAAGGTGTATACGAGTTTCTAGCTTATAATCTCTCATTTCTAGGTTGACCTCTTTTTTTGCCTAAAAAATGTCCTCGAAAATGACTGAACTATACTGTTTTCATAGCCGAAAAATAAAAAATGGAGGAAAAGAAAAGTTTTATTTCTTATAAAGTTACTGAAAAGCATTTGCAATTTCAAAACTAAAATTTCTTGTCAGGCGTCACAAAATTAATTTATAAGCCACCCAGTGACCTGATTTCGTAAAAATACAACGATTGAAAGATTTTGTTTTCAACATTCCTCTCTCTCTCTTATACTTTTACAATATGATAGAGACAGAATCTATGATACGATTTATCGTTCGATCGTTTTAATTTTACGGAATTAGGCCCTAGTTTCATTTTCAATAATTTAAAATTTTTATTTTTTTTACAAAATTTTATCCTATCAACTATACAAATATAGAAATTCATTTTATTTTCAACAATCATTAATTTTGTTGAGTATTAAAAGAAAATAAAAAACCTGTGGATGAGAAGTTCGTTTTCAAATACACAAAAGTGGTGTAGTTTTTTCATTAAATCCTTATAACAATATTAAAACTCATACACAAAATTCTATCAGTAAATTTATAACCAATTTATTATTTAATAATTAAATATTATATTTTTTTTTTTATTTTCAGGTACGTTTTTAGTAATTATTTACCAATATCTTATCAAAGTAAGTTCTGTTTTTAATCAATAAATATATTTCTTTGATGTAATTTACAATTTATAATAAACTCTCATTTAATGAGGCAAATTAAAAAGTGCTTATGTTCCCTTTAACTATAAAAATTCAATAGAATTAATAATTCTGAATGCCTTACTCATTAAATCTCTTTTTTCCATCTAATTAGCGAGTAAACCTTTTCAAAGAAATTTCAAATAAATTTCTAATAAATTTTAATGACTTCAAGGCACTTGAACTAGTTTGTGGTTTTTTAACGCACCATTAAGTTACGAATGCTCAAAACTAATTGTGCAAATGTTTAATTTATAACAAAAGTGGATAAAACAAATTTATAGGCTGTCAATATAGACATTTATCTATAGATGAAGTTAATAATAAAAATCTAATGTGTAGTGAATGAAATATGTAATGGGATTATAATGACAAGTAGAATAAACGTGAAAAATGCAATGCGTGGGTTGCCGTTTTGCACCTTTTGTTAGATTATTTATCAAATATATCTTGAATAATAAAATATAAAATGCTTTGTTTCAATTGAAAAGAGTCTGTCTGAGTATGAAATTACAATCAGTTCTTTCCGCGGATTATAATAGACATCAAATCAAATACAAAACTGGTGCTGCACAATTATATCCACACTACTTGTCTCTGATTTTGTTGTTCATGCGGTGGATTGATTGGATACAAGCTTATTCAAACATACCACGCTATGCGTTAAGAATTTATTAATTCGACCTCAATTGTTTTAAAGACATTCGTTTAGAACTGATTTTTAAAATAAATCTTTGTCAGGATCGAACGATTACAACAAGTGGTTTGTTTTCTTGCGCAAAATGTATTAAAGGATCCATAGTTTGATTTTTTCATCAGCAATATAAAAATAGAAAATGCAACTTCTTCAACTTTGTCTATCCTATTACCTATACCGAATATTTTGTTTTCTTTGTTTTCGCTGCAAATCAGGAGTTTCCCGATCGTAATCAGATACCTATTGATCACCGACTTGGACAGAACGTAACCATTGATAGGCAAAAATTTGAGGTAGTCAGTGAATTTCTCTACCTGGGCACTTCTGTAAACACAGGTAACAGGCATCAATATGCTAATCCCAGTTTCTTTGGGCTGAAAAAGCAATTGAGGAATGAAGCCCTATCGAGTAGAACCAAGGAGACATTGTATAAAACACTCATCATTCCGGTCCTGTTATATGGTGCAGAAGCATGGACCCTTTACCAATCGGATGAAAAGTCACTTGATATTTGCGAGAGAAAAGTTCTGCGTACGATTTATGGTCCTGTTTGCGTAAACAGAGAAAACAACATTTGGCGAAGAAGATACAACGACGAACTATACGTGCTGTACAGCGACATAAGCCTGGCCAGAAAAATTCGAGTTCAACGAATAAGATGGCTTGGACATGTAGAATGTAGAGGCAAACAGTTTTGATCCGATAATACACGATCAAAAATGAATCATGCCGTAATTGAATTTTTTCTTAAGTTTTATTGCGTATTACTTTGTATTATTGAAACTACACATCGTCGTTCATATCTATTTTTCGCTGTTCACGCACAGCGCAAACAGGACACAAACATAAATATCGTCTCAGTCTTCAGTTTTTGTGCAGAAGCATGGAATCAGCCGAAGAATGAAAAAAAATTTACGTTGTTTTGAGAAGAAAATTATCCATATGATCATCTGATTTTTGATTATGGGTACTTATATGTGTGATTCCACTAACAATAGAATTTTTGATGGTTTTGAAAATATTTTGAACCAGTGCATTCATTCAATCTGATTTTTCTATATTTCTATATTTCCAAACAAAATTTTAAAGATCGCAGATTTTCTTTGCTCAAAAAACTCTTTCAAGTGTCTAATTGTCAGTCCCCTGGCATGTTCCCACACTGAAAAGAACCCTACCATTTCAACCTCAAATAAAAAACAAAATTGTTCTGAAATACATATATAAATATTTTCTAATAACTGATTTTATTGCAAACAAAAATTTTAAATTTTTTCACCTTTCGAATTTTTAATCAGTCCCCCCGGAAGATTGAAACCTTCAAAATTATTGGTAATTTCGAAATTGATCAAATTTCCATTTATTTCAAGGACTGTAACGAGTTTGTTTAAAAAAAATCGTGTTTGTATATTGCAACTGTTTGCTATATTACTTGAGAAGAAGACATTTGTGAGGGAGGTCTTTGACTGTTCGTTCCTTTTATCAGTCGATCCTCTGGTGATAGTTTACATACAAAAATTGAATATTTTTTTAGCATTACAGTATAGGCTAAGCAAAACCATAATATAATTTGTTTTTTTTTTTTAATTCTTCAAATGATACACAAGCATGTGTTTTGGCTTGTAAATTGTGAAATTTCTTAGTCCCCTGGTCTCAGTCCGCCGGCAGTTTTATGAAAATTCTAAACAGAGGTCTGATAATTTTTTAGAAGATGATGTATTTTACCGGGTTTTGCTATGCAATCTTAAATCGATGATCCAACATAACTTTTAAATGACAATTTTAGAGTAAATTAGGTGCAAGATAATACATTAGCACAATAAATCATGCTGATATCGATCAGTTGTTTCTGCCATTTTAATAAAAAGTCAAATTTAGAATGTCGGCCAAGTTTGCATTACAACTTTGAAACAAAAGTTTAACTATTTGATTAATTGCCGTAAATTTGTAGTGCAACTAAAAAAATTGTCGAGCATTTTTTTTTTAATAATCTCAACTGTTTTTTTGGTCTAGTAATGGTTACCACATCTGAAAAAGCATCAAATCTAATCGAAAATAAAAAAAGATAACGTGAGTTTGTCGTGTAACTAAAAATTTTTGTGGCTATTTTTGTCGCACTTTTTTTTAAAAAAACACCTGGTAATGGTTACTTGATTGTCAAGTTAGAATTACCAAGATTTATTTTCTAAAATAGTCGCGCGACGATTTTTTTTAGTCGCACGACATATTCGCGACAGTGAATCCAATTGTTAAAGTTTGGTATTTCAAAGTGGTAATGCTAACTTGACTGACATACATTTAGAATTTAAAAAGTGATCATTTACAAGTTATATTTGCTTTTAATCAGTCCGCTGGTCTCAGTCCCCTGGCCACCTTTTTTAAATAAATTTGTTATTTTTAATTTTTTTAGCTACCCGCTTTCAATAATGTAATGACATTCTAACATTAACTATGAGCATTTTATACCACTTTTTGTAGAATCATTATTCATCACCCATATCTACACACTGTTAGTTCAAGGAAAAATTTAACAACGAGCATTACAAGGATCTAATTAACAAAAGTAAAAACATAACTACAGAAATGACTGTTGGGTGAAACTGGAGACACCTTGCTAAAGACCGAATTGGTTTACAAAGGCTTGGTTATAGTTTAGGCTCGGGTCTCATATACGATAGTTGGATAGTAAGACAGACTCGCATACATAGATATCTTCTTTATTTTTTTTTTTTTTTTTGAAACAAGGAGAAAACCGTTTGTAAAAGTTATCTAAACCTGTTTTTTTTTTCTAATTTTAATTTCTGCTCGTTCTTCCGAAATATCAGAGGTATGTACATATATCTGAATCTCTCGACCTTCTGAATTATACTATTATGAATCTATCCTTTAAATGAAATAGCCAAAAGTTATATTGAAACTTTTAATATCAATTTACTTATATGTAGATAAAGCATTGCTTCCCAAATGAGTAATATATTTAATGTATGACCGAAAGTGACTTCGAATAGAATCAACCCTTCATTCTCATATCCCTTGTTTACCTTTTGTTCCAAACTCTTCCTTTAAGAAACTTGTTCAAAACAACCATTTTTTTCCCAAAAAACGAATCGCGTGAAACATTATTTTCTAAGTTTCTATTATAACTTTTTCCCTAAGCAACATCACAAAGGTACTTCTTTTCCCAACTTCATTCTGTTGGCACTTAACAATTTAAAACTATGTCAATGAAATTGATTATTTAACGCAAGTGAAATCATTTCAAAAGAAGATATCAACTGCAGAAAAAAAAAATTAAAAAAAAAAAAAAATTTCAAGACCCTGGATGTCAAGCAATTTCAACTTTGTTTTGTAACTTTAGTAGATAGATACAAGAAAATAAAAAAAAAAAAAATAACTTACAAAATAAAAAGCTTCCTAAAACGAACATTTCCGGAAAACATTAAGCAAAGTAGAACACATTGCATTATTTGTAAAAGTTGCAGAAAGGATTTCTCAAGTCCATCAACCAGATGACATTTTCACAGTGCAAAACTTTTCTAAAAAAACCTACTTGTACAAATTCTCTGGCCAAGAACTACTTTTTCCTTTAAAAAAAAAAAAACATTTTAAGGACAAAGTTCTTTCAATATCGGCCATATAACTACTTTAAGTTTTTACTTGCTCAATAGGGCAAGTATTGGTTTCGTGTAAAAAAAATCGAGGTTTTAATCAAACCCGACATTACGATGATAGAGAAGCCCAAAAAAGTAGGTTTCGTCATGCCGTCCGTCGGTCTGTCTGTGCGGATGTGCGGATGAGCGGATGTGCGTATGAGCGGATGTGCGGATGAGCGGATGTGCGTATGTGCGGTTGTCTGTGCATAGACCTACAGCCTAAACGTTTTGCCGGATTTACTTCAAACTTCACATATAGCACTTTTAGGCGATTCTCCAGAAGACAAATTCGAATGTTCGTTTTAGCCCGGCTATAACTGGTACCTCCCATATAACGGTTTTCGTTTTTTTCAAAATTTTCTCGAAAACTGCTCTAACGGTTAATATAACTGCATTTCAGGTTTTTGGCTAAGAATTCACATAACGGAGATTTAGTGTTAACGTTTTTTTTCAAATTTGGCCATAACTTGATAACGACTGAACCGATTTTATATAAATTTGGTATAGCACTTGATTTAGTTAATTAACACAAGATGGCATCTAAAGTTTTTATCTAAAAAAGTACCTACCGCTACCATACAACTTGATCTCACGTTTAGGCCAATTTCTGATTTTTTTCCCTCTGAACACAATTTCTAAATTGAATTTTTTTTCAATCCCGTAGTTTGCTACAAGAGCAAGTTCGTGCGACCCAGTCGTGTATTTTATTTTATTTTTTGTTTTGTTTTTGCTTTGATCGATTGACCCCATATTGGACAAGTTAAAGAAATTATATCCAACAGAATCGACATATTGTTTTTGTAACAGCCGTAGATACAAAACAAAAAATAAAAAAAAACAAAAATTAAACAAACTTTATTTATATCCATGTGTGAGTTTCATTAAGAGTTTACGTCTCATAGCTATTTTCAGTTCAGATCCTACTGACCTCCATCGAACTTGTAAAAGATGCTGCTCTGTTGTATTTTAGTTCAGTAATTAAGTGTCCATCAATCTTTGTGTCAGTCTTGTCTGGAAAGAAAATTGAGTGGAAATGGATAAAATGAATGGGTGAACAAAAGAAGTAGAATATAATATTGGGGTGATAGCTTTTGGAAAGGTAAACCAAACTGACTGCTATTTCATGTAATGAAAATGGGTAGGTAAGTGGATAAGAGCTGATTAATTGAAAAAGTGGGAGATTGAAAATAAAGAAAACCAATACAAATTTTAAGGTAGCTATTCTGGAATAAAGGTCGTGGGAATCGCAGATGATTTTAGACAATTTGTTACAGGGTGAGTTGTTAAAATAGCAGCTTCCATGTGTGTTCAAGTAATTAAGTAACTAAGATTGAGATGTTGAAGGAAATTTTATTAATGAAATAAAGTATAAACATTTGTGAATAGAAGCTTGTAGACAAATTTCCAGAAATTTGTAATAAGAAGTAGGAAAAAACGCAAATGATGATGATTCGGCCCGCATACTCAGCAGGACTGGAATGATAAAGGTCTTGTATAACGTCTCCTTAGTTCTATGAGAAAAAGCCTTACTACATAAACGCCTTTTGAGCCCAAAGAAACTGCGCTGGTGTCATTCTGCAATAGTAAGAGTGGTCCTTACTACTACTTCGAAATTATATGTATCCTTTTGCCCGATCTGATGATATTAACCGTTTTTTATTATGAGAAATGATCCATATGGATCATCAATTTCCATACAAATTGAGATCTTGCTATTTATCAAGATCACGTTCCATGATCCAAAAATAAGTTCTGCTAGTTTCCACGTGAGGCACTACGTTTTTTTTTCCTTTCATAACGTTGGTAATCGACTTGAGTGTCAGTCATTAGGTTTGTTTTACAAACTATGGGTTATTTACAAAATATGCAATATTTTGATAAAGGATTATTTTCTGACGTCACTGACACTCACGGTCGACTCGTACTCCTTTTGCCGAAATCATAGAAATTTAAAATAAAACCCAAATGTTTGATGATCCATGTTGTTTAATTTATCGAAAGGTGACCTTAAAGATTCTCTTGGTATAAAATCAATCAATTATGTTTTAAGGGCCACTTTTTCAGCTGGAGATTATCAGTTTAAGGATTAAACTCAATTTTACGTTTTTAGGACAATATAAGACCCAGAGTTAACTCCTAGCTAACCCTACTTATTTGTTGAGTCAGGGCCAGTTGTACAAGCGGAGTTAATAATCCTTGGTTCAAGTTCTTAACTCACCGATTTTCGCAAGTTAGCTGCGGTTCAAATATTGTTAAGTCAAGAAATTGCCTTAACCAGAACTAGATCATGGTATTAGTAACCGAGTTTGGAAGAATAAAATGGCTGAACTGCGGTTCAAATGTTTGTACAACCGGCCCAAAATTTTTAAGTGTTTCGCAAATATTTTCTTAGATCTTACACGATGCAAAAATATTACAGACAAAATTCAATAACAGCTGGTTCTGACATTCCTACATTATATACAATCTGTCTGCATTCCTCAAAAGCAAGTGCAGAATATCTTCCCTTATCTACTCTGATCTACTCTAAAAAAAAAGCTGAATGAACAGCAAATCAAAGCAAATCTAGAGCGGAAAATGTCTCACTGAACAGTTAAATCATGTAAAGCGCAGTGTAGGTTAGAGCAGTTATCTGAGCAGGACTTGTGTTTATTGTCGTACATTAAACGAACCTAATTTTATTCATGTTGAAATTATATGTCAATTGGACTAAAATTACAAACAAATGTTTTTGGAATGGATCCTGATAAAAGAATATTCTAAGTTTTGGTTCAGATATAATTTTATGTTTTCTACAAAGCTAATGTACATATATATTTTTTTTCATAATTTAGGAAAAAAATGGACTGTTGAGGAGGCATTTTCTTTCCTTACTTTTTCATTTTTTTCAATTACTAAATGTCATTTTTTGGCATACACATTAAAGTCAATGCTACCACAACAGAAAAACCATAAACGATGATCCAAAGTTGTTTTTTTATCAAAAGATGATCCATTTAGATCATCTCTGATAATAAAAAACGGCTATTGATATTATCGTTCTTTTTGATAGCATATATTTCGTTTTGTTTTCGTTAACAGATAAAAGGCAATACCATTTTTGCCATCTCCGATTCAATACTGGCAAATGCACCAACCACAGCTCACCAATATTTTGGCCGATTATGTTGGTACTACTGCATAGAGTAATAATTGAACGTACTTTTGATAAATTGTACCCAGTTGTGTTGACTTGCGATTTACGTACAATCACACAGGAAAGCCGACAATTTTATAAGCTACGTTTAGAAGGCTATTTCCTCTGATTTGGTGCATCGTGTATGTAAGAGCGTTCTTTTTTTGTGGGTGGGGCACACTATGCCAAGGTTCCATTCATCGGGCATACTTTTTCGACCAAATTATATAGATACACATAAGTTGGTGCATGCTCCCTACCAAAACATCTTCTGCTGCTTTAAACAATTCAGCTGGTACCGTCTGCACCAGCCAGCTTTATTCGATTTATGTTCGGTGGAAATTGCTGGCTACACTTCATTTAGGTCGAGTGGACGAAAATGTTGGGCATCATCGTCCATGTTAGATGGAATAAGTCGCCTTGCAGCGGAATGCTGGCTATCTTCGCGGTTTAGCAGTCTAGAAAAATGTTCTTTCCAGATCCTCAGCACTGACTGTGGCGCTTATTGCGAGTGTCGTTTGACACTTCGATGCGAAAAAAGTCAAAAGCATCGATAAATTCTAATTTTGGTATTGTGTAACTTTAAAGTTTTATCACTGTCATATGTTTCAGTCAGTCCTATAATGGCATTTGACAGTTAGCAAGCAAACTTTCATTAGTAAATCCAATAAATAGTTTTTCTTAAAAAAAATAAAAGTTTTTGTTTGTTGGAAATAAATATAATAGTAATAAAAATAATGCGAAAGAAAAATTGTATTGTATTGTTTTTTAATGATAATTAACCGAACCAATGCTTTGTGTTTTATTTTTAGCATTTATTATTAAATTGCTCAAAACTATTGCTCTGTGATTAAAACAAATTGTTATTTTAAAATCAATAAAACAATTAAAAGGAAAAACACATAATTTTGTTGAGAAAATAAATTTCGTTTTACGCAGTCGATCAGAAAAATGTGAACGACAAAGATCGATAGCTAATACGAAATTTTTCGTTCAAAATTGAGAATTCGGTGTTCCTCCTTTTTTGCACACAGAGTTCCCGGGCTGCTCTCTCAGTAGCACTGGTTCTAGGTTTCCTTCTTATTTGCATGCACCTAGTTGTGGGCACCTAGTGACACCCAGGCCCAGCACATCAGAGTCGGATGGACTGCTGGCAGGTAATCTTCAAAATTTTTGATTGAAGCTCTAGCTAACACTGCGAAAACCCATAACTTCTAAATACTTCCAAGTTATAAACAATTTCACCATCTATAATATGTATTTTTATCTATCTTACATATATATTTACACTCTTAAAGTTAAAACCCATTTCCCCAAATCACAGGCTGCGCTAACTTTGAAGAGCAAATTTTGGCAAACACATCAAACATTTCAAACTAATTTCACGTTTGGTTGAATTCCTAATTTGAAAATTGCATCCGGTTTATGCACAGCAAATACCCAATAGTATAGCTAATATTAATAATAAATAATGGTTAAGGTAATTCCATGCCAGAATACCTTGTTAGAGAAGCAACAAAACTATAGCAACGGCCGGTCAACGACGAACGCCGTTGTTCACCTTAGCTCATCAGACATTAAAACTACATATAGTCAGCCATAATAATATTATATTCATTATACCTATGTTTACATATACAGAAACAATAACTATGTACATATATTATGGTTGTACACATGCCGATGTCGAGCAGGCCATTGCTGCTAACCGGCATCGGCATATAGCACTTCTACTAATAAAGTAAATTGTAATGGTAATGACGTTGTTCTATTCAACTATTGAGCTTATAACTATGATTGTTTATATACTTGTGTGGGTATATAACCATAAGGAATTCTTAGAAGCCGCTTTCTGGATTGAATTGGATTTGGATAATATCACAAACTATAATGTTAGCTTTGCATGACATAACAGTGGGTTTCAAAAGTTATTGGTTGCATTATGAAGTTTCTCATTCTGGATAGATTTCTTTGTTGTTCAGATTATAATAGTACATAAATATTGTTTGATCAACTAGACAATAACACTTAGGTATTGATTTTTGTTCGGTCTTCAAGTTTACAAGAACCTTACTTACTTCAATGTTATTACACTTTGGGGGGTAGTTTAAAGTGAAATACCTTTTACTGCGCCTTTTCAACCTGTGTTCTGTGACCTGTTCAAGTTACTAGAACAGAGGCCTGTCTTGGGATTTTGGAGAAGACTTTTAGTTTGATATCTTGAGCAAAACATACCCACAAAGAAGGTACCCAAATTTTGGACCAGGGAAAGGGTCAAAATTCATTTTGCAACGATGTTTTTGGAAACAATGTTAAAAAAGAAATTGAAGCTTTTATGATTCTCTACAAAAAAGGTCTTGACACTTTTTATCGTACCATCGATCAATATCCAACAAAATATATAAATTGTTTTAAAAAAATTTGTTTTTTCCAACGCCATTTTTTTCCTTAGCATTATCTTCAAAAATATCAGTTTGAAAAAAAAAATGCAAGAAACTGAATTTTGAACACTTACACTATCCTTCTCCCCCCCCCCACACACTTTGGTGGAGAAATTTTGAGTTTGAACATAAAGGATATCAAAAAGAAATACTGTCGTGTCGACTGATAAGAATATGTTTTGGTTCTTAATACTTTTTTTTTCAACGAAGTCAATCCTATTATTTTTATCAATATTATCTACAAATTGACAATTGCTTAAATGGATCAATGAGTCGAAAGTTTGGTATTGTATAACTTGATTGATAAAAGTTTCAATCATTGTGAATAATATTGACCGTTGTGAATTGATCACAATTTTTCTGACATTTTCCATCATGAAGGTATATTTTAATAAGCTTTGAACTCAATAAATTTTTCGTTTCAATAAGTTGTCCGTAGTGAGTCAAGAATTTTTTCATCTTAGTTAGGGAATATGTATTCAGATGCAGTCAGAAGATAGTCGTATTATTTGTTTCAAACTGTAATACAATACCAGCTGATCAAACTTAATGGCATATCACCCTTACACTTGTAAATTAGCACAAAATAGCTTTACCTCCACTCATCAGGCATTTGGTCGCCACTGGGAAATTTAAAGATGAGAACCGTGAGACATCTTAGCCATCGAATCTTTTTCCATCAGGACTATGAGGGTGTCCCGTTAGGACTAATACATTTCCCTTTTCGAATTTTACACCGCTGTCCGACACCTGTGAAGAATTTTATCGTCATTGACAAGAAGTGCGAGCACTGATTATGAACATTGATGAACTTTCTTTGAGCCGCAGTTTTGAAGATAGTTTCGCATTTGTGAATGTTGGCCTTCCGCAGTTCCTGAAAATCCTGGTTTGCATTAGAAGCTGGTGCAGATACATATTTTTTCCAACTCCCGATACATAACAAAATTTTATGTAGTTTTTATTTACAATAATTGTAGTGGAGTGCAATTACAAATTAAGTGTAGTTGAAATGAAGGTTGGAATTAATTACATATGGTAATTATTATTTCCCAACTTTCTGTGAATCCACTATACGCCATTTCGTCCGATCTCAACACATTTGAAATCGACGGTAAATTTTACCGGACTTTTATGAAAATAAATGAAACCCTTTCGACTAAAAATGGTTCCCATTTTTTTGTCATCCACTGTTTCATACAAACCCAGTCACATTATCATTCTATGGCTCAAAAGCAAAACCCATAGACCGTGGGAATACAATATTGGAAAGTTTCCTTTCATATACCAACAAGATATACCTTCGTTATCGATATGGTTATATGTACAATCAAAAAACCCAGCATCAAAAAAGATACATTATTATTTGCTATTTAGTCGCAAAAGAAGCACAAAACCGAGTTGTTGTTGTCGCATGCAAATATCAATTTGGAAGTTTGCCAATTCCAACTCAGAGAATATAAATACATCGTCGGTTGGTCGTCGTCGTCGAATAGGCTTATCCACATTTCATGTACTTCCTCATATCATCAAGTTAAAGTGCATTAATAACTTGGAATACACCTTTGACTAGACCAGCATTTAGATTACTTGTATGGGTTGAGTTGTCATGCATATTCTAGATATGTATATAAATAGATGTAAAAAGTTATAGTGGATATTGCCAAAAATTACTATCCTACCAACTGATTTGATTTCTGGCTTTAGTTTTACCTTATTTCTTGAATAATGGTGATGAAAAAGTTGACCAAGTTCCATAGTTAAATTGGAATATATTATGGTTTCATCTAAAAAGTAATGGCAGATGCAGTATATAGATAAATAGCAAATGAATGGTTAGTTATACTGCTGGATGTGCATGTTTATGATTTACTTTATCTATAGGTATATATTATTCCATTTAAGATTAGAGTTTATACCACCACAAGGTCCACAAGCAGTAGGTTGTAAGCAAGCTATATATAGTTATAGTTGTTTTGTAATTATATCGGTATCTTTTTATCACTCTCAGAGGTTTTTTACTTATTTCTGTTCCAAGGTATCTACTTTTAACAAGCACTTTTTAAGTTAACGAAAGAAAGATTATTTGGTTAAACCACCATTAAGGAAAACCACAGTTAAACTCGAATTACGACATGTGTCCCATATCAGCATTAACATACTTCCAACAAAATTAATTAGATTACGCAGATTCAAAAAGTTTATGTGAATTTTTTTGAAAATCCGGTAAATAATAAGAATTCTGAAAAAAAAGGTTATTTTCTTTGTAAAAAAAATTGCAAACATTTCATGAATCATATATGGTCAAAGAATACAAGACACTTTACTGTCCGGTAAATAATAAGAATTCTGAAAAAAAAGGTTATTTTCTTTGTAAAAAAAATTGCAAACATTTCATGAATCATATATGGTCAAAGAATACAAGACACTTTACTGTCCACATACAACATTTATTTCTTACCCCTCTACGTAAATTATGATACAAAATTACTTTCGTTTCACTGTCCAATGTTTCAATTTACAAACAAATCATTTTTAACTGGTTTTAGCCTCCCGTGTATCATATTTGATACAAAATCAATATAAATTGAATATTGGGCTTTGGAATGTATTTTAATCATTTTGGTTAGTGAAATGCCTTGTATGCTTTGGCCATATATAATACATATGGGAAGATGAAGACATGGTAACTATTGAATAATATGTATCAAATTTGATACATTTGACAGTGAAGTGAAATTATTTTTTTTTATTCAGAGGAAATAGGAGTGTACAAAATCAATATTGTATGAATACAGTGAAGTTGTTAAAGTAGTTTTGCATTCGTTTGCATAATTTCAAATGATTTTCTATAAATAATTATTTGCAGTCTTTGTACTCGTTTGCATTATTTTGCATTCTTTTTTATTTAGATTAATTTCTGTTTACTGACTTATAAAGTTTATCGTTTCCATTCATTGAAAATCATTTGCAATATTTGCTTTATTTGCGTTAATTGTGTAGTTTACATTCTTTCATTATTTTCTTTGCATTCTTTTACATGCCTTGCAATAATTTTCAATTCGTATTTATTTATAGTTGTTATATAAATAAATATGACGATGCTTAAATTAATACATTGAGTGATAGAAACTACATATTGACGTGCTATCCTGGTATACAAAATGAAATAAAAGAAATTTAATTTAAAGCATTTTTTTTCATACAATAGATTTTAATTTGAACGTGTTTGAACTCAAAGTACTTAGACTTACAGTTCACTGAAATAAAAACAATTTAACTGACTTGGAAATATTATCACGTTTAGATTCGAAGAGCTCTTAGATCTTGTATGATTTCCAAAATAAAACCATTAAAAGTTCTCAGGCGAAACTCTTCATATTACTACTAAAGAACTAGAAGTGTTTTTTTTTTTTTTAATTAACCTGTTAAATTATATTTTATAGCGGAAAATTAATTGAGAAAGAGGTATTTTATGAGAATGCATTTAACTATTTACTATAGACACATTGCACGACTTAAAAGTTGCTATAATTTTCAGTGACAACAGAGAGACAGTAGACATAAAGTCCTAGTGTATATTTTATAATTTCGTCCATAACATTATTTAAATGTAAAAACAAAGAACTTTAAACACCCACATCTTTAATACCCCTTTTCAAACCTGTTCTCTTTAAACATTTTTATTTCAACTTTGAAAACTTTAGAACAAAAAAAAAACATTTTGCCCACATTCCATAGAATCATACATTACATGCCTCTTTTTTTTTTCTTCAAAAACTCAGCAAAGTAATCTGACAAAGAAAATACCCAAGGGTATAATTTTTCTTTTGTTAATAAAAGTTAGACGTTTAGACCCATCAAATACTTCACAAAGCAATACATTACATCACATGCGAGTTATAGTTCTTTAATTTCGCTCATTTGGGTGCATATCTCCATGTTTATTGCAATGGTGCTTTCCAACCCGCAACTATTAAAGGCAAAAGCAGCAGCAAACTTTCTCCTTCATTCCTATTAACTTTTTAATTGAAGAAATTTCGAAAGCTTCTACCTGACATGGGATAAACTTTTTTTTGGCAGGGGAAGCATTAGCCAGCGTAATCACACAGAATAGTCAGCATGATAACTAAGTTTTGCAACGTTCTGTTGCACTGCAGCGAACCCCATTAGCAAGTCTCCATTTCTTTATATTGGCAGGAAGAAGAACAAACTGTTCCTTGAATCTCACAACGAAAATGCGTCTTTGCCTGAGTTTTTGAACTAATAGAGAAGAAAACTTTTTTCATGCGCTTCTTATATTTCACAAGAGCTTTGGTAGTTTTGTTTCTACTTTTTTTGTTCATTTAATTATCTTTTGTTCGACCAATTACGATAAGATTGATGCTAACGATGATGATATCTTAGACGAATAGTCAGGGTTGTGTTTTTTTTTACAAAGAAGATAATTATTGAACTTTGCTGGCAACATGTTTCTGGAAAAGGTGTAAAAGTGTTTTTTTTCTTTCGATTTTCTTAAAGCTACTTTTAAAAGGAAGCTATATTAGGTTGTGGGAAATAAAAAATGTTTGTGTTGCTTCACCTCTTTAAGAAGAAACACTTTTTTTATAATAATAATTAGGGGATGGATGTGAACAGTGTGACACTACTTTGTTCATAAATGCGTTCACAATAAGTAGGTATACATATACATACATATACAGATGTACATGATAGGAGCAACTTTTATGCTGATTAAATACAAAGAAATGTTCAACTTTTTTTTTTTTAATTTCAGTCATTGTACTTAAATACTGTTCATTTTTTGTTTCGAAAAATTTTAATTGTTTGCTACTTAAAAACCGGAACAGGTAGGTGTCATACCAAGGACATTTATACTGTGCAAGTTTTCTCATGAGATTCCTCATCTTGTGTTTTATCATTCTAATTTTGATTGTTTGGCAATTCGCCTCATTTCGCTATAATGTAATTGTTTTGCAATCCCGTTTTTTTTTCATCCCGCAATTTGTATCGCACATTTTATTTTTTATTTTATTTTATTCCTATTTCTTATTTCTTATTCCGCATTTTATATTTAACTTTTACTTTAAGCATTCATCATCAATATGCCAAATAAATAATAAAAATATAAAATGCGAGATAAACAAAAGAATCCCAGATAAAATTTTGCGAAGTGAAAAATACGTAAGGAATTTCAAGGAAATTAAAACGAGCTAAATAAAAGTGTAAAAACGAAATATTAATTTTTTTTCGCACAAAAAAAAAATAAGCTGACAATAAGTGTTTATTGAAAAAATTTACACACATTTTTATTGCTAGAGGTAATTACAATCAATTCTGACAATTGCGGAGTAAGATTTGCGAAGTAAGTTTGGCGAAAAAGTTTGAAAATAAGACTGTTTAATTTTCATTCTCATTCTTTTAATATCTTCTCATTTTGTTATGTTATTGTTTCGTAAAATAATTTTTTTTGCATTTTTTGGTTGACAGTTTATTATTTTGTTTTTTATTACTTCCCTATTTATAAAAAAAAACTTACAGACTTATAAAATATCCAAATAAATACCATTTAAAAAACTTCATAGTAAAATGTGAAATAAATAGCGAAGCATGTAATAAACATTAAAACAATAAAATTCCAGATAAAATTTGCGAAGTGAAATATGCGCAGGGAATTTCAAAGAAATAAAAACGAGCTAAACAAAAAATAAGAAGCGAAAAATTAATATTTTTGTTTTAACAAATTATTTTGTGTATTTGTTTTCGTAAAAAAAAAAACAAGATGCCAACCTAAAATAAGAGATACGAAAATTGCTGGAAAACAATGCGATATTTTCGATTTTCGTGTTTATTGAGAAAATTATTATTAAAAACTACATAGTAAAATGCGAACTAACAAAAATTACAAATACTAGATTATATCTGCGAGGAGAAAATGCGAAAAGAATGTTTTGCGAAATAAATGAGATGAGAAATTGAGAACTATCTAAACGAAAAAATAACAAAACAATACAAAATTAAATAATATTATACATGTCAAGAAATTGCCAAAGGATCATTGCCAGGCAAAAAATTCCAAACGAAAAATTATCATCGTTTCTGTTTCTTATGAATTTAAACAAAGAAAATTTAATACCGACAATTTGCTATTTAATGAAAGAGCTATGTATATGCATAATATAATAACAACTGATGGCTATAGCCTATAGGACAACTTGTTGTTGCTAAAACAAAACAAACTGCTTACATTTTTCAAAATGTGCAGGTTATTTACTTTTGACTACTCCAAAGTTAGTTTTCACTGTTTACAAACTTTCCCTGTCTCACTGTTTACAAACTTTCCCTATTTAGTTTTTAATATTAAAAATAATTTCTGAATTCCGGTGTGAATAGAAATCGATTTGTATGAAGGGCAGGCTTCTACAAAATTATGGAGTGTAACAAATGATGAAAAATGAAGAAAAAGTAAGCAGTCGCTGTTCGCAAACAATTGAAAAGATTTATAAAAAGCAAATAAGATAATGATGCTTCAGAAGCAATTACCTATTAAAACTTAGAATTAAATAATAAACCAATTTCCTTTTTTAGGATAAGGCAATTTTATATTACAATCCAAAAATTGTTAAAATTCAGAAAACAATTTTTTATAAATTAAATTTTTATGAAAAAGATTTGTTCTCATATATGTATGCACCATTATCTATTGCCATTTATATATTATTTTCCCAGACCTAAAGCACCTGCACATCAGCGATGTCACATTTAAAGTAATTACTTTGTGTTTGCGGTAGCTTTATTGGTGGTGCAACATCTGATTACCAGCAAGAAGGTTTTTTTTTTTTCAAATATATGCTCCCGTAAAAATCTAAACATGGATAAAATTTTTATATGAACATAGCTCTCTCATAAAGGCCATACAGGAAACCATAATGAATGACTGTATACACATACAGAAGTTCATTGCGTAAATTTGCCGCCATCGCCATAATATTTCTACACCCAACTCGCCGCGCTCTGGCCGAATTCACCTTTAATAGCCACAAAGATGCATCCATGCATCCATTCATTTGAAAATGTGTTTTGCAACGTTGTCATTTGAAGTTGTTGATTTTTTTTTTTTTTTTCATTTCTGTTGATTTTTTCACATGACTGCCTGAGTGCTTGTGGTACTATACAATCTTTCTCTATGAGTCAAAGCAGGTGGTTTCAAATAATGATTATGTCTGCGATTATATAGATGAACGTCTGTGATTTTGTTTATTCATGGTTGCATATACATAATAATATGGACTGCAGTTTTAATTTAATTAAAAAGGAAAAAAATACAGAAAATAGTGGAAAAATTTTCTTTTTGAACGCATACATATGTATACGATACATATTAAAACATTCACTGTATTTCAACGTTGAAATGTTTGTTCTTGTTGATTCTCACAAATTCAAATGACCTACACAATTTTTTTAAGTCAAACGATCTTAAATATTTATAACACATTTTTTTGACGGATTTTAAATATATAATGACAATACTATTAAGTTTTTTCATTCATTTTACAGGTGATTCAATAAAAAAAAAAACATAAAAAAGTGACAATTCGATTTTCTGGTGTCAAAAAAAAAAAAAACATTTATATAGTACTTTTTCACTTTATTGTATGATAATAAAATTTTTGATATTTGGTAATAATAAAGGACAGGTTTATTCTTTAATATTCACTATTTTGTACCTTAATATGTATATTATGTATCTCTACATAAATATAAAAAAAAAAATTTATGGAAACATAATTCATAATATTATTTTCTACAGCAGCTTGATTTCGTTGTAGATATAGCAACTTAGATTAAAATATTAATTACTTTTAACGCAAAATTAAGAAATAATCTTACAACATTTAAGAAAACAATACAAATTTTTAACCAAAGAATTATAATAATAAAACAAAAGTGTGATCTGAGAGCCACAGTCATGAAGAAGTTTGAGGTAATTTGAATTAATCACCAAAACCAATTAACACTTTTTGAAACAAATGCGTCATAATTTAACCTAATTTTGCATTGGCAATATCAATGTAAAAAGACGAAACTTAATGGATAAATAAATGCGAGTCAATGAATAACACGCGAACATTAAAACAAACAAAAAATAAAAGAAATTAAAAAAACAAAAAACTATACGCCCGAATGTATTTTCGCAGAATGTTTTAAGTGGGTTGGGTCAGTGTGCCAGAAGGTACCCTCTGATTTCGTTATATATTTTGTTGGCCTCTAATTTGATTTAATAAAAAAAAAAAGTAGAACAATTTTACAGTAGGACAAAGTTATAGTGATGGGACATATCATCATAAAACATCAGCGGAAGAAATTTAAATAATTATAAAAAAAAAACCTACATTAATTGGAGGAGAAATATTTTGTTTGAAAGGTGAAGTTTTTCATCGCATCTATAAAATGGTAGCTGCGTATTATAAAGATACAATAAATGTGATTCACTTTTGAATTTCGCTTTTATAGCTACCGTGAAATTAAATCTAATACAAAATCAAAATGTTCGAAGATTTGCATTATTTTAATTATGTTCAATTTACATTCATCACGGAAATAAGAACTGCGGCGTTGGACACCTTTGACGTTGGGCGATGCTACAGAGAGCATTTTCCTACCACAGAGTACAAACACCAACAACCAGTAGACCAATCCAAGTACCTATATTGCGATATAATAAAGAAGTAGACTTAATCCATCCCAGGAAAAGAATGTATGATGAATTGATGATAGATGATGAAGTCGAAAAAAACTGGTTCTGGAAATTCTGTCTTATTGTCTGTATGTTTGTATGCCAGTCTTTGTGTATCAGCACCTACAGCCTTAACGGCTGAACTGATTTATTTCAAATTTGGTATGTAGGGTTTTGTAGACTATTCCTTAGAGAAGAAATTGATTTTTTTTTTTTGTAAAACTTAATTTTCTGGAAAATTGCTCCAACAATTTTCTTCAAAAAAAATCAGAGATCAGGTTTTATCTAGTTGTCCTTTATTAATTTGCAAAAAAAAGCAAAAATGATTAGTTTTAGTTTTAATTTATTTCTTAATTTATTGTTTTTGTAAATTCAATATTTGGATACTAAACATTTTTTAAATGCAAATTATTTAGCACTTAAAATTGACGTTTTTGAAATTAAAAAAAAAAAAAAAATAATTTAAAGTAAACATCGATTTACAGGGCAGATTTTACAGAGCAAATATGAACTCTATTGCTAAATCAGCAAACTCAATGTTAGGTTTTGTAAAACGCTAGAGTTTCAAGCAAGATCACTGTGTTATCCTTTTTTTGTACAAATATCATCCTGAATATGCATTGCAGGTGTGAAATTCATTCTATGTATATGATGTTCATATCTATGTATATGATGTTCATATCCATAGAATTGTTTTCTAATTCTAATTCTAATCTAAATGGTCTAAGATTAAAGTAGTTCAGCCGAATTTTTATCGTTTGGGCTTGAAGGTTTTAAAATCTAATTGACACTTTAAAAACTTTTAATTTTTGGCGTACAAAAACACTTTGAAAAATGAGATATAACAGTACCTATAAAAAACATCTATTAAAAAATGTTTTTCTATTTGAATATTTCATATTTGTAGTGTTAACCACCAATCAGCAGGAGATCGTTTCGGTATATATAAGCAGGAAAAATCCATTCTGCTTATTGTAGTGTTAGTGAAGGCTATAGGGCGACATGTGCAGCTCGATTGGTAAGGTAGATGGATTGTGTTAAGGTCGCATTCTATATTTGAGCAGTGAGGGTGCTGAACAAGTTTGTGCTTAAATTGCAGTTCACTTATAATTATTCTTTGTTTTTCTTAATTTACTATAAGTTAAGTTTTTAGTAGTATTTTTTTAGGTTAAAATAAGATGTACTACAAAAAGTCAATTAATGGCGAAAAACCCGGATACCTAATCCTGATAAACCAGAAGTTTATCTCTGCAGAAATGAACTGGAATTATTTGAATAGGGACATTTATCCACAATGCAGATAAATTTATTTCAGAAATTTGACTATGAAGATAAAACTATAAAACTAATAAGTGATAAACTATTCAAAATGTAATTTCTTGCATGTTAATGCAAAGAGGTGTACTCAGAACTCCAAAATGTTCCTTATCTAATTTAATTAATAAGCTTAAAAGCATTGTATGTATCAAAACTTAAATATAAAAATTAATTTCACATGGAAAATAACTTCTGAAGGGAATTAGTTTTACTTTTTTCAAGAAATACTTCAATTTTGTTTTATATAACGTTAAAAAAGTGGTTGTTGAAAATGTTGCTTCAAAATAATACCATGCAACAGATTAATCACCGAAAATGATTGATTGAAATGATATTATGTTGCGAATTTGAAAGAATTAAATACATTTTCTCAATAAAAATTTCTGCAATCAAACCTAAGTAACAGTCAGCATTTATTTAGAAACCATTTTCTACTTTATTAAATATTCATTTTTGAGAAAATGACCAAAAGTATGTAATATTGAATTAATATGATATTGAAGAAGCAACTTCACATTTAAAAAGTTAGAGAAAACGTTCAAACGTTCTATTGATACTTTCTATCACATCAATAAGAATATAGAAATTATTAAATAAACAGTACAAATAGTATTAGGTAGGTGCGTAATATTATAAAGTTATAAGACAGCGTATCAGAATAAATATTTTTGCTGTAGAATAATAAATGTGTACTATAGTATAGCTAATCTTATAGTTTTAAGGCCCGTTTGTTGATACTAAACATAAGGCCTTAAGTTCAATTTAAATAACTAAGTTCCACTTAATGGTTTGCACGAACTTCGAACTACATCATAAAATCACTAAGTTGAACTTAATTTAAAAGGAAGCAAAAGTAGATCTTAAGGAATTATGTTTCAATTAAGAATGTTTTAAGGTCCAGTTTTGCACAGAAAAAAGTTTTATACCAGAAAATTTTGGCTTGTTACTAAATAAACATATTTTAGCATTAAACTAAACCAAAAAAACAATGGTTTGCATATGACCATCCAAAAAAGTTAATATAAGAACTATTTACTTCAGTTGTTTCCATAAATTTTATTTACACTACAAAAAAATAAACACACACAATCACAAAAACAAAATAACAACATGTCACTTTTTCGCATTGGTATTTAAAAAAAAAAAATTTTTTTAGGTATAATTTTCTAAAATACATGGAAAAAACACCAAATATGAAGTTAAACTTAAAATAATAGAACGTGAAGTGCAAAATAAAAAAAAATTAAATTGACTTTTCGGGCAAATTGACATTTTGATTGAATATCAAATCATAGCTACATAAGTTAAACATGTTTTTTTTTCTTACAACGTAAAATATTTATATTGAACATAGAAAATAAGTTTGGCTTACATAGTAATGATGTAGATTTATGTAGAATATCAGCAACCGGGCCTTAATGAGTTAACATTTCTACTATGTTACCTATATTTATTCATAAAAGCTATTGTTTGAATGTGAAAAATCTTGTTATTAAACCGCGTTTACTGACATTTATCTCCGAAGTCTGAACTCATTATTGGTATAACAATACTGAAGAAAAGCGGTTATATTGTTTATTGAAATAAGCTTATTGAATTGGTTTTGATTTTATTACTACTTTTTTGTTTTTTTTTTTCTTAAATACATTAATTATTATTTAACATTAGAACTTTCTTATCTGTCTTAAATCACATTTTAATTCTATTTTTATTTTATTACAAGTAATTGAACATGGTTTTACTCCAACCATTGACAGCGACAATTCGTAAGAAAAAAAAAAATAATTAAATTTTTATTTATGGATGTATTAATTTATCTAATTTTTATCAAATATTTGTTTATTAAAGAGTTGATACATTTCTGTTTACCATCATAATAAATTCATAAGACTGTCAACTTCAATTATTTAGTTGACTTTAGAATTGTTGACATTTATATCTTATTGTATGTATCTGCTTATAATTTGGCTTCTGTTCTTTTTTTTTGATTCCATGACAGATGTATCTTTTTTTTTCTTTTTATTTGAAACTTATCAATAATTATATTTCCATAATTTTCATGTTTTCACATAAATTTCAAAATCTTATGCCAATATATAGTTTGAAGTTCATTTACCTTTGGTCTAAGACGGCATAAGTACGTTAAGCAAATATTTAATATGCTGAAAATGTCTATTTAACTTCTGTTTGTATTCTGTTTGAACTTTAATATTTGTTTCACAATCTTAAGTAGGTACCTATCTATGATTACTTATACCGACCCTCATAATACGAGTTTAGCACATAGAAGAAGAAATTATACCATCCATACTAATTTTTCGAAAGTTGTTTCAAATACCGGTTACAGAAAGTCTCTTAAGATTTATCTATTATTATTATTATTATTATTATTGGCCTATTGGGCAAATAAGTTGTGAATATTGACCGAACGGAGGACGGTTGGTTGGTAATCGAAATCTAATGCTCTATTGGCTTCAAGTGCAAAAAGATCTTTAACATACCAGTCTCCCGCATGTTTCTTTTTTATAATTGAGACATATTTGGTCAAAGCTTTTTTGAAGCGAGGACAGGGCTCATGTTTAATGGGGCCCTTAGTGTTTTCTTTCAATGTTTATTACTTTAGTATTTTAGTATAGATTTATAATTTCAGAATAAGTGAAGGAAAGTTTCGATAATGTAAGTTGCACAAAATGAATTGATGAAAGTTTTGAAAAGTCAGGTTTGTATTGGAATTTCTTACTTATTTATTGGAGTTTTAGTAACTACTATGTAGTTAAGTACCAAATGAAAGCAGATTTCAACACATTAAATTTTTTGAAAGTTATCATAAGTTTGGATGTTGACTTAACCGTTTTAAGGTTATGGCTTATTTTACAATTTTTCCCCCAAATTATGTTATAAGTTGCTCTTGAGCTGGATCACTTCGAACATTGGTTACGTGATGGTAAAATATTTAAACGGATCTTACATAGATGCTCTCCTTGAATTTTCTTGAATAGCTAGAGTATGTTTCAAAGCTCTGAGTGTTTGCTTAGTATAGCCTCCAAGTTGAAGTTGTTGGTTCCACCTACAGCTCCATCACCTCCATTACTATAGCATAAAATTTCTGAATGAACCTAACCTAAACTATTTTCTTGGGTGGAACTTTTACGTAGCTCTTCCAAGAGATTGAATAAAATCACAAGTCTAACAAAAAATGAGGGATCTTGCATATCCGCATTTAATCATTAAAGTATCGGCGAAATCTTATTTTTCTTTTAAAGTACAAAAAAAAAACGTGTCATGGGCCCTATTCTGACCAATGACGACCCTGCGTTTAACCAATGTAGTTGAAATGGATCTAAAGTTGGCTATCAACTTAATACTTCTTGTGGCTATATGATCGCTCGGTCATGAATGAAATATAATGCACGCTCGTTATGATCTTCCAAACGAGTTTCGTCACATTTAGAAGCAACTTCACTCCACCACCATGGCACCGGGGAAACTAGGTCATAAGCGAGTTGTATCGATTCACAGCGGCGCGGCGACGACGACGATGGCATTTTCATTTTTTTTTTTTTTTTTACTGGCTTGAACCTCCGCCAAAGAGTGTTAATGCAAAAGTATTAATGTGGCATGCGGGCGAAAAAGTGAACCAATCGTTTGTATATATTTTCTAAGCATCTTTGGTATTATGTTTAATTGAAAAGAATCTTGATATGCATCCACCTATGGTTATTACTACATGTGGTTAGTTATTTGGAGGTGTGATGGCTCGGATGTGTGGTGACACTAGTATGTTAATTGACTATTAGCATAACGAGATGCGGAGATACTTAATTTTTTCGTATAGCGGTATTAGGCTGAAATTTATTTAACTTGCTGATTGCTTAGAAAAAGTCAAAATTAATATCAAGTAAGCTAGTTTGAATATTTATAGGATTCTTATAATTTTTCATTTAAATTTTTCGTTTAGATCGTTAGTGGGCTGGGTAATTGACTCCCATGTTGCCAGACATAATTAAAATAATTCAATATTTTGCCAATATTTCAACCTGATGACGGACAGACACGCTTGCTTGAATCAATATTTTAGTGTAATTTTTTTGTCGGCAGTTCAAATTGAATGCGTCCACCTTTCTTTTACGTCATTACTAATTTCCAGCCATGTAATTTTATTTATCTTTCGATATTTCTAGGGCTGAACACACAATTAAATAGATTGTTATAGATTGTTGAATTTTTTTTTACTGGAACGTTTTTAGACCAGAAAACCTTCACAATAATTCCGATTTATTTGTAAAATTTTCTATCAAATTCTGTTTTGTATACCTAAATACAAATGTTAATAATGCAGTAATAAAGTTTTGTTTATCTTCCAATATTTCTTAGGCCGAAACACACTGTAGGTTAGGTAAGGCTTGCGGGTTTGCTGAAAAAAAAATTATTAGCTCAACTCCAACGCACTAAAAGTTTAGACCCATTGAGATGCCCATTCGAGGGTTTACCAATTCTTTATCTTACCATACTCGTAGTCCATTTTACTTCCATCCGCTTTCTCTTGCTAATCTGCAAAGATTTGTTATTGGGCCTTCTGATATTTCTTTGATGTTTTCAAAATAGTATTTCTCAAGTGTTCTACACCACTATAAGTAGATTGTTGAAAATTTTTCGAGTGGAATGCCTTCAGACCAGAAAGCCTTTATCTATTTGGAATCAAGTTGATTGATTTGTATGGTTTTCATTTAAGTTCTATTTTGTATATAAAGAATCTTAACAAACGCGGCCGTGTAGTTCCATTAGCCGTCCGATATTTTTTTATAAATGACAATGAAAAGCGGTTACCTTTAGTGGACTTGTCGAAAGTTGACAAAACGGGCAATCCGAAATTATCTGCACAAGAAACGAATTTCTTGTTTTCGTCTAGTTGTTTAGGAGCTGTCCGCACCATTCTGTCCACTATAGTTCTGCTTTAAGAAACCATTCTCAACCTTTATCTAGAGATATTAGCAGTAACAAAAAGTCCAGAAGGGCAATACCGTTAAGCAGCTAAATCAATTTCTGCTGTTGTACTAAAATTCAAGCTGTCGAACCTGGAGGGTTCGCGGTCCTACTGGAGACATGTGAAAAAGCGAACGAAATAACAAGAAAAAAATTTTAACCACATATCGTTAACCTCCGTTATGTGAATTCAAACTTAATGTAATGTGACGTGACGTAAAGTTCTAGCGCCCTTAAATATAATTCACTCTTATAAAAACTTTCCAACAACATACTGAATTTTTTTAAAATATATTTTCATTAACTTTTCGTTTATTCTTATTGAGTGTATATAATCTTTTAAAACAGCACTTTCTTTTCAAGAGACTTCCCTCTGTGGATATTAAAATTTACATTAATTGCTCTTGTTTAAGCTTAAGAAAGAATTTAATGCCTTTTAAACATTAAAAAAAAGTTATCAACCAACTCCACCCTACTCACAAAAAAAAAAACAGTCAAAAGAAAAAGCTAATAAAAAAGTTTATAAAAACACACAATTTTTTAATACCCTACTACCCTAACTCCTGCATTAAAAAAAAAAACCTCTTTTAACCACTCTGGCAACAACGAACTCTTCAATATCGAAACAAAGACAGAACGCGTCAGACCCGCACAGTAATCCCAAATGACTCGTGTATAAGAGGGTTGGTTGGTTGGTATACCATAATATCAGTTAAAAAGAAAAATATAATATAATACCACAGAGAACAGATATTAAAATTAAAAAAAAAAATATATTTGTTAAGTCGAAGGCAGAAGGAATAAAAATCAAATTGTCCATCGACCATGAAAAAAAAAACCGCACTGCATCTAGTTGTTGAGAGTTCACCGAACCACAACTTCAAACCGAAGAATTTGAATTCCATTCCACTATCGCTCCCGGTACTGAGTTCTACGCCGACCTTTCCCTTCAGCACACAGCTTGTCCTCCTTACATAGACAAATATGTCACCACACCATAGTAGTATAGTATTGTATGTCAAGAGATATTGTTTTCCTCTCAACTATATTCTGTGGGAGGAACGCTATAATAAATTTTATTGTGAATAACGAATTTATTACATTTTTTTTCACAGGAAAAGGAAAGCAAAATAGAAAAGGCATTTTTTTACATATTTATATTGCAATTATTTTCATCATTGTTGTGGTGCAGTGCAGACTCGGTTTTCACTATGCAAATATTTAAAATAAAAAATATATTTTAAATGTTTTTTTATATTTTTGAATAAAATGCAGGCTGATACATAGTCGGATTTATACCAATCAGACGAAGGCGCAAATTCGAATTCTACAGAAATTTGATAATCAACTACATAATATACATAAACAAATTTGTATGATTGCAGAAGTGATTATAATAATTAATTTAGGCATTGATGATGAACATCTTACAAGATATCCTCAACAGCAAAAATACGCTTTATTTCACTTAATGAAGCGAATGCGCAATTTCAAAAATCGTCTCTTTTCTACTTCGACGGTTAGATTATATATTTTAGTTTTCTAATTTTTACATAAAAATCTGTGAAAGTTCGGTTTGGTAAATTTTTTACTTCGCTTTTGATTTCTCAAACCCTGAAATTCGCTCAAATTTGTCGTACCAAATTTATTCGAATAATTGATTCTATAAATCGAGTAAAAAATTTAAATACAAAAATGCGTAATTATTTTATTTCTAGAGAAACGAAAATTCGCATGAATTTTTCATTTTTGCACCACAAATTGGTATTTTTTGGGGTCTGATAAATTGGAAACGAATATACCTATATTATTTCCACAGGCAGAAAAATTCGCACAAATTTTTTTTGGTGATCATAATTTTTTTTGGAGCCTAATAATATTTACTACATTTTTTAAATTTGCTCAAAATCTGGAATATACGCTTGATTTCTGCAGATCTTGAATATTCTATTATCATAGACAGAAAATTCCAAAAAATTATTCACTTTCTCTGGGTTTTCAGAGACAAAATCTAGTTTTTTTTCGTCAAAAAAAATAATCTTGACTTCTGCAAGTTTTGACAGTTTTCATTCTTAAACTCCGTATTTATTTTTCATAAGTATCGCTTATTTGACATGCACTAAAATTAAAAAAATATATTTTTGACTGGTTTAAAAAAAAAATAGCGCATAATTAAACTTTTTAATTTTCCATTGGATCTATGATTCTTATACTAGGATGTTAGGATTTACTTGACTTGTATTTCAGTATTATGAAAAAATAAATCGCGCTACAATTTTTTTAGTTGCATGACGTATTTACGACATAAAAGCGACATTTATTTTAGTTTTTCTTTTTAGTTTTCGTTTGGATTTGTGGTAGTGCAAACTTATATATAAATAATTGTGCACTAAAACTTATAAAAATCGCTAACATAACGGGAATTTGGCGCTTTTTTGCCGTTAATTAGTTGTAGAATTTAAAATGTGTTTCGCTAACTTGACGTCAAGCTAGCGAGACAACTTTACTAAAAATGACACTATTGAAAAGTAACTAGGTTTTGAATTTGCCACTTTTTTGCCGCTTTATTTAGCGAAACATATATTTTTTTTTATTATATTTTTTTAAGCGGCAAAAAGTGGCAAATTCAGCACCTAATAATTTTTTGATAGTGTTATTATGAGTGAATTTGTCATATTAAATTGGCGTCAAGTTAGCGAATCATATATATTTTTTTTAAATAATTTTTATTTATAAAAAAAAGAGCGGCAAATTATTTTTTTTTTCACAACTAATAAGCGGCAAATTCAGCAACTAATCATGTTTTGATAATGTTTTTGTTTTAGTGAAGTTGTTTTGCTAACTTGACATCAAGTTTGCGAAGTACATTATTAAAAAATTTAAATAATTTTTTCTAATGAAAAAAAGAGCTTTAATATTTTTTTCTTTCACAACTTATTAACGGCTAAAAAGTGACAAATTCACAAACTAGTTACTTTTCGATAGTGTCCATTTTTAGTAAAGTTGTCTCGCCAACTTGACGTCAACACATGGTTTTAAAAAACAACAAAAAGGGCGACAAAATTTTGAATTCCACAACTAATTAACTGCAAAAAAGCGGCAATTCCCGTTATGTTAGCGATTTGTTTTTCAAAGTTGTTTCGCTAAGTTGATGGACGTTGCAAACTTGACTGTCAAATTAGCACTACGAAAGATTATTTTAAAAAATAATCGCGCGACAATTTTTTTTTGTCGCACCACAAATTTACGACAAATTATTAAGTTAAACTTTTAAAATTTGAAAGTGGTAGTGCTACCTCGACGGACATCTTAATAATAATATTCTCACAACTTGCAATCTAAATTCTTGTAATAGTCCATTGGATTTCAGCACACTGAGTGCTTCTTGGAAATAAGAAAAGACAAAATATCTTAGAAAAGATAAAGTTCTTATAACCGACACATCGATTCATAAAAATCCTTTTTTTGAAGTTGGTAAAATTCAAGTCATACAGAAAGATTAGTACATCAGTCTTTAATAGATTATAAAATAAACAGAATGCTATTTGGTTAAGCTTTCATCTTAAATTTCAAGTTGAATAAAATAATTCCATCATTTAACATTCTTTTGGAAAACCCACATAATGAAAATGGAAAAAACTAACTCCATCTTCAGCCTTTTTAATATACAAAAAAAAACATCTCTGCCACACACTCACAGACATAATAAATCATTATTACAAATATAGTAAATCCTTTTGTTCCAGAATGAAAGAATCCTTTAATCTTATTCAAACAAATTCCCATAATTCTTTGTACAACATTTTCATACACATTCCTATAAAATCTATTATATTTCAAAAGGAATTCAAAAGCTTCCTTCTACCACAGATACATATACTAAATACACATATATATATCACAAATCACCATCAAGGATTTGTGTATAATTAAATTTGAAAATTGGCAAACAGCAGAAGAGAGCAAAGGTAACCCATTGCATCTTTCCATTCTGAATTTGCAAAAGCATGGAAGTGTCTAATTTATCAAACCAAACAATTGCTAGCTTTGAAATTAATAATTTCTATATTATATATGTACGAAAACACAACTTATCGCCTTACGGCAATGCAACGTTTTTAGTCAGTTAATATATTAAGGAACCACAAATGCAAACTTGGAATTTCTGTAATTCTTGGTTTTGCTTCTTTTAGGATATTATAGATGTTAAATTATGTTTGTGTGGAAAATTTTATCGTTGCGAACCATTAAGAGAAGAAAGATGTTCTCGAACGCAAAACCGCTTGGCATTTTGATAGTTGAACCAATGATTACTCGTTTTGCGATGTTGCGGTTTTAGAATATAATAATAGTAAAATGTCAAAGCCTGTTGTTTATGGTTTTATTGTAAAAATTTAATTTTACTGATTTATTGAAATACTGAATTATTAATTCGCATACAAACACGAAAATCGGAGGCATTCTTTCATCAGAGAAAAATCATGCTTTTACAGGAAACTTTTCCAAAAAATGAAGCTTATATCATATTTTCTGAGATTCTGGGTAGGGTGCGCAACCAAACAAGGCTGAAGGAGTCGAAACTTTGAAATACTCCGAAAAACAATTAATGTGTTAAAGCCTTATCATCCACGAGTGACAGTTTGGTGGTAAACACTACGACTTTGAAATTTCAAAAGTTTAACTATTGGATTAACTGTCGTGAATATGACTCACAACAAAATTTGTCGTGCAAATAAACAAATTTGTCTCGCAATTTTTTTGAAAATAACCCCTGAAAAAGGATCAAATGTTATCCTAAATTAAAAAGGTAAACGTCTAACGATAATTGTTATAATCACTTTTTGATAATCATTTTTTGTCGTAAATACGTCATGCAACTAAATAATTCGTCGTGCATTTTTTTTTTTTAAATAACACCGAAAATGAATTTTTGAGTTAATTAAAAAAAAAAACGGAAAAGAATCAAATAATCTTATCGGAAATTAAAAGGGATATAGGAAATATCTGTCGCTTTTTGGTCAAAAATACGTCATGCAACTAAAAAATTTGTAGCGCATAGCCACAAAAAACTAATTTTTGAGTACCTAATGTAAATAAGAAACCAAAAAGGGATTAAATTATCTAATTGAATATTTAAAATGATATAAGAAATTACTGTTGCTTTTTTGACGTAAATACTTAATAAGTCATTCAACTACAAAATTTTTTTTTTTTTTTTTTTTGCAATAACCCCGAAAAACTATTTTTTCAGTCAAGTAAGGCGCAAATAATTGCTGTTTCCTCTTTGTAAATTTTTCGTGCAACTAAAAAATTCCAGCCCAGAAAAGGGGTCAAATGTACTCCAAAATTAAAAGAGATTTCGAAATTAGTTGTTGATTTTTTGTTGTAAACACGTCATGCAACTAAAAGATTTGCCACGCAATTTTTTTTTAATAAACCCGAAGTTTTTTTTTAGTCAAATAAAAAAAAACATCCCAGAAAAAGGATCATATCTAATCAAAATTAAAAAAAGGACAACGCAAATAATTGATGTTTTCTTGTCGTAAATTTGTCGTACAACTAAAAAATTCATCAACACTACCAACCCACAAAACGTTTAAAATGTAATAGTGAATTAAAAAGGATAACGGAAATAATTGTCGCTGTTTTTCGTAGACAGGTCTAATGCAACTTAAAAATATTTGTTTGTCGTAAATTTATCGTGCAACGAAACAATTTGTTCATTTGAATATTTTCCAGCAGTGCTAACTTGACAGTCAAGTTATACAAATAACTATGGGTTATTTAAAAAAAATAGCGCGACAATTTTTTTGATTGCACAAAATTTTCACAAAATTTTATACAAACTTAAACTTTAGAAATTTTGAAGTGGTAGTGCTAATTTGACATTCATACATAATAATTATGTAACATTTTTTATTTAACAAAATCTTGTTTCCCTTTACGAATTTTTTCCAAACTTTAATCAGCATTTTCAATTTGCAATTTTTATCTGGAATTTTTTTAATATTCTGGCTTAATTTCTATTTTGCTTTCTGGGACTATTTATTTATAAACGTATCTTCCACAATTTTCAACTGAAAATCTTACGATATTTTCGGGAGCAAAAAAAAACATTTAACTAAACTATATTAAATTGCAATTCACAGTCACAACGATAAATCAATTTTATTTAATTGTTGACTAATAACACCCAGTTTCACAGTTATGGTTTAACCTTAAACTGTAGTTTAACGCCTGCAAATTCTGTAGTTTAAACCAAAATTTTAGTTTAAACTTTGACTGTGAAAATGGGGGTAAGATCTTTATTTTATTTTTTCGATTTAATAAAGTATAGATTACCTTGCCAATGCTTACTAATTTCAAAATCAATTTCCTGCGACCCAGTCGTGCATTTTGTTTTCTTTCTTCCGGCAATCAAGCAGTTAATAAAAACCAAAATTTGATTTATAGCATATTTTGAGTTCGATATTCCAAGTTCAGTGGTTCGCGAAAATTGTATATTTTTATTTTTTCCAAAATTACACAAGGAAATTAGATTCTACTTCTGAATAAAATTTGTGACAACGACGAACAGATTATTTCAAATTTCCAATATCCTTTAAAATTATATCAAACCTTTTGTGCTTGTATATATTTCACTCAATTGCCTTCTCTGTCTTCTCTCCCCTCCAAAAGCATTAGTTGCGATTGCTTTTTCCGTCAGCTATAGATTGAATCAAAGCAACGTATAATCTCATCCTTGGTGTGCTTCTTTTTTCACAAAAAAAAAAGTACGCCAGTCTTTTGTATATATGTATGTTTACCTAACAAAAAGTATGATCCTCTTTTTATTTCGGTTTAACAACTTTGCAGGCTTTACACCTCTCTACCCACCCGTGAAAATTAGATTTTCCGTTGCTCCTTTTTTTTCTCTTTCCTTAAAGTTATAATAATAAAAATAAATATAATAGCCTTTTACTTTGGCATTTTATATATGACATCAACTCTCCCTATCCTCCGCTAACAGTCCCTAAACCCTTCCCTTGTTATAAAGAAGGTTTTTTTTTTCATTTGATGGAAAAAAATAAATAATATTGGTTGTCCTGAGCTTTAACCTTGTTGTAACATTCTGCGTAAGATAATGCAATTTAATTATATTACGTTTATCTTTATTGCGTTTTTTTTTTGTTCTACCCTGACAGCAAGGTGCTTTGTCCTTAAAAGGATGTCCAAATGATGTCTGCTTCATATTGCCACTTAAACTCGCATAAATGTTATTTTTATTTTGCGATGTGGAATCCTTTTTATTTCTTTTTTTTTGTTTTGCTGATGTTGTGACACCCCCAAAAAAAAAGGTGGCAAGCATTTAGATTTGCAAAGTGTGTTTCATGTTTCTGGTTACTTGAACATATTTATGTAACCCGAAGGACTCGGGCTTTTTGTGATGTTTAATTTGGTGATTTTGTTTGTTGTCGTTTAGGTGTAAGGTAAAAGCTAAAGGGTAACGTTGAACGTGGCAATCAACATGACTTTTAGTGTGAGATATTTTACATATAATTGTATTTCGCAAATAGAATGATATGGTTGCAGGTGTGTGTTTGTTTTTGTTTCTTGAGCATAGAGACAAATCTTTGATTTCCTTGGATTCGAAGACCTTAGAAATTTGAGTTGTATATGAACTCAAAAGTCGAAATTTTAATGTTCTCAGTTAGCGCAAAAAAATAGGATCAAAAATACGAAAAATATTGTGTCTGGCCACATTGAGGCATGTAACTTGAGTCTAAACGTAAAAGAGAGGGAATGATTTTCCATATGAAGGAAAGAGATGGGTTGAAAAATTTTAAAAATGGACGATGTTCATAAAATTTTATGAAACTCGTGCAGTGATTTCGCTTTTGACAGAAAATTTCATTTGCATTTCATAGCTGAAGAGGAAGGATGTATAAATTCGCTTAACACTTCAGTTTCATTACTTTTTCGTTTCCTTACTTGTCACTTTGTCAGCTGATCTCTTTCCCTCTTATTGAAAATTATTTTCTTTCAAAAAGAATTAGAGCTCCTGAGCAGGTTACCACTTTTAGAAAAAAAGTCGAAGTAGATTTGAAAGAAAAGTGAACCAGATTCAGAAAAATCGAAGTAGATTTCAAAATAAATTTTTATTTATGTAAATCAATATAAAAACTATTAAATTTTGTATCTTTAGTGTGTTAAATAAGACAACGTGATTAAAATTAAATAAAGATGATTTCAGAGTTAAAAAAGTTTTTAGGAAAAAAAAAAAACTTTAATTTGGCATATGTTTTCTTGTTTGATGAGTTAATTGGAGAGCATAATATTTTTCGCTGTTCTGCTGAACAATCTCGCATTTACATTTTGCATACAAAAATCAACCGAAATCCCCCAATTTCCAACCGAAATCAATACCTAAATATATTTATACTAAATCTATAAGAGAAATTGCATATACCCACTCTAGGTCCTATAGTAAAATCAAGCAGTGGTTAGGTACTGTTTTTATGCCTGAAATTTAAATTACTTTTTTAAGGATTTTGTAATTGGGAGTTTATAATATTTCTAGCATTTACAAATCTTGTATTTCGCAATGAAAAAATCTTGCATATTATTTCAATTTCAATTTTAATATCTCGCTGACTAAAATCTCGAAATTTTCAATCTCACAAAAGTGATGTAGGTAAAACTGTCCCCCATACAACGCCTGCTTGTGCCATATGATTTGGAGTGGGTGTGAGATATTGTAAATGTTAGATTTTTAAGACTGGTGGGTCATCCCGTAATTTTTAAAACGATAATCGTTCAAATAATAATCGAACAAAAATTTGCTTTAAATTTTTGAATCGTCAAAAATTTGCTTCACGTAAGTCAATCATCATCGTGTCTTCTATAGTTTATTGCAGAGAACGTTTGTTATTTTTCCGAAAATATTAAAATGTCATAAACTTTCAAGCTTGACAACACCTAACAAATTTTTAAATAAAAAATGAAAAAAACTGACAGAAAATAAGGAAATTTGGATATTTTTGGCAATAAATATGTACATATATATAAGATAGCAGTTTTCTGGCTTTTATTGCATTTTATGTGTTTATTTGTAAAATAAAAAATATAAAAATGACGTTTTGTGTTTAAATTTCACATTTAAAGAGTGTAACAAATTTTTATTCAAGTCTTCTTACATATGTAATTTGTACATCATACATATATCTTTCTGCAGTTGGTCTTTTAAACAGATAAACCATTCCTATTCCTCAAAAGACCTTATCGAAACAACAATGCGTTGCAGTAATATACATAAAAACTGTTTGGAAAATTCAGAGTTGTAAAAAATGCAATTTTATTGAATTGTCGTATATTCTAAAAAGCATTCTAATTTTTCTCCGAGTCCGGGAGTTCGGGAGAATATTGTATCTCAGTCTTTTAATTTAAAAAAGAGGAGTTTGTCATTTCTTGCAATCATTAAAAATATCTTAAATAACTTTAAGTTTCTTGCAATCATGTAACGAAAAATGCTATAATGAAATCACTTGAAATAATGTGCAATCATTTGAAATGAGTAAATTTATTTTAAAACAATGTAATCACAAAATTTTTAAATCAATTTAAATACTGCTTGAATTCACCTGAAATCATATGAAGTCATTTGAAATATTGCAATCATTGTACCACTAAACTGGCTAGTGACAAACCCCTCGCTTAAAAAAAAAGCATTCCTAAAGAATGTTAAAAACTTTTGAAAGATTTCCAAGAATGCAAGCAGTGTTAAAAGATACAAAGGCAATCACTGAAAGCAGTCAAAAGACTTGGAATTAGAAAACTGCTTTTTTTAGGTGTAAAAAAAGTAAGTATTCAAAGCAGTTAAAAGACCTCAATATATCGTGGAGATATTAGAAAAAGCCACTAAGTGCTTTTAGTGACTGAAAAAAAGGTGCTTTTAGTGACTTTACCTACCCCACGATATACAATGCAATAATTTTAAGAATTCAGAGAATGTAAAAGACTTATGAAAGATTTCCAAGAATGCAGACAGTAGTAAAAAATGCATTCTTTTGATTTCAATTCATTTGGCGTTGACTACTTAAATTTTTTTTAAAGTCAAGTACTGAGGGACAAAATAGTAAAAAAAAATAAGTCTTTTCATTCGGGTGACTGCGAAAAAAAAAAACTACTGCAGTCTTTTATATGTTTTGTCGAATTAAATTTAGGTACTGAATCTTTTATGAAAGATACAATAAATGCACCAAAAAGCATTTGTTCTAAATATTGAAAGCAAAACGATACCTTTTTAGCAATCGTCTGAACTTAATCGTTTTGACGACAGCGTTTGACGATATTTGGCTTACGTGAAGCAAATATTTACTCCTGAAAACGAGATCGTCAAGACGATAGTCGTTTTTTATGTTACGTGAAGCAACACTATCGTCGAAACGTGATCTTCTGGCGATAATCAAATTACGGAATGACCCCCGATAAAAAAAAAATACGAGATGTATTTTTTCGAGATTTTGTTATTCAAGATTATTTTAATGCGAAGTTGGCAAAAAAAAAAATAAAAAAGCGAAATTTACTAATGGAGGAATTTTTTTTAGAAAAAAAGCGAGACTCTAGTCTGTTGTCCATCGAAGTGCTCCCATTTTCCTGATTCTTCCAATGACTCCCATATCCCTACAGTAGCTACCTTAGTACCTTCGCACTATTAGGCTATTAAGCGACTGTATTTTTATTTTGATTTTGCGAATTGAAGCCAATCATAGGTACATTTCATTCTATTTATCAATTCATGCAAAACATTTTTTTATTCGCTTTAATGCATTTTCAAAAAATAACTAATGCATACATTTTAAATCATATATTTGAGTTAAGCTACAAAATGTTTTAGGCGAATGTCAATTAAATTGGAAAAGCTATTTATCACATCAATCTTTCGCAATAAATCAAACTAGACCCAATATTGAACCCTGGAATAAGTTGAAAAAAGACGTAATTAACTTCACTCTTTTGTAAACATATTACCTATTTTAATAAAAAAATAATCAACAAAAGAAAATTTTATAAATAAACTTTAAAAATATATATTTACATATGTAGATCGATTTATTAAAAAGTCCTCTAGATATCCTGGTGTATAGCGAATGGCAATGAATTAAAAATAACGTCCCAACATATTTTCGATGAGCAAAATGAAAATATTGAATGAATTTTTCATTTGCATCCACAATGCGAAAAAGCTATATACATAATAAAATTGAGAGATTGTGAAAAAACCGCTAGTGGTATTCAGAAGTAGAAAGATCATGGATATATAGGTTGTAGTTTCATTGAAATAATGAAAACTTAAAATCCAATTGTATCCTCGCCATGATTTTCAATTTGTTCATCAATATATTTATATTCAAGTGGAAGAGGAATACCCAGATCAGTTGGTAACTGTATAGAGATACTCTGGTTCAAGGCAATTTTACCAATAAATATGCAAATACTTAGCCCCTCTGAATATTCCGCCTCAAAATATAAAGTACATAAATCTATAGGTACAAATTTATATCGATTGCCATTAATTAATTCAGAATGCATAAATTTTAACAGAGTTGCATCGAGTAATATAATTTGTGCAGTATTTTAAGGGTGACCATGGTCATATTTTTTTTAAAGAAAAAATTAAAGTATTGGCGAGATTTTCTTATGGTTGATAGTTCCTCACATATAAATAAATTAAAATACAAGATTGACCACTATTTTACGAAAATAAAAAGTTAGTATTCCGAAATTTTAACAAATCAATCGATTTTGTTACTGACTTATTGAAAATGTTAAAAAAACATAGCATAGAGATGTTTAAAAAGTTATTGACATTTTCATTTAATGGACTTGCTCATATGATCCTTCACCTCGCACTGTCACACCCTTTGATTTATTCATTAAAAAAGTGCCCGAGGACATCCATTCGTCTCAGAGCCATCTCACACTAGGTACTATCATCTATCTCGCAATAACTATTAACAGACTAATAGCCCGATTCTCCCCAACATCACTGATACCTCACAAGTCATAAAAAGAGGTGAAATTGATTTTGAGACTTTTTCGGATACTCCTCCATAGTCACAACTTTTAAGAGTCATAAAATCAATTGAAATTGTGATCTGCTACAGAGCAGGTCACAGCACTCAAATTTCAATAGTTTTTTTTTTGCGTTTTTTGTGAGTTGAAACAAAACTAAATCAATTGTTTATTATTTATTTTTATTTTGAGGATGCATTGGTTTATGCAACTTTCTATTTTAATTATTTACGTTTCACAAAAATTTTGCATAGAAAAATTTAAAACTTTTTCGTGTTCTGTCACAATCAGCTGTTCCACAAGTCAAAGAAAAAAATTCACCATAACGCGGTGAGTTTACTTGTGAGGATTGGGGGAGAATTCGATAAATGTTATCGAGTCACAACAATCCTCACAATAAATTGTCACAAGGACTTTTGACTTATGACTTCTCACAAGGGGGAGAATCGGGCTGTAAATCTTAGTTTCTTATTCACGTCTCTCTGAAAGCCTCACCATTGTGTTCCAAACTTAAATTTTCCGGTTTAAGAAGTTCTATGTTGGCTCAAAGACGAGATATTTACATCGGATATCCTAATCTTTCCAGACAGCCCTTAAATCGCTGTTTTCACAAAGTCAATAACTGCCCGATCATATCTCACGGAGATGGCAGAACAGTTTAACATTTTCTCTTGTTATGGGTGCCGGGGTATAGAACAGGGTTGTAAAATCCTTAAAAACCATTCAATGAATTCAATCAAAACATATCAAAGAAGTCTTTAAATAAAATATTTCTATTGAATGCATTATCATTTAAGATTGCAATAAAAAAAACAATTACATTTTTTACAACTCTGGCACCAAATGTTTATTGTTTTTATGAGTAGATTACACATAAGCTTCGTCACTATAGTATTATAACTCTGCAATGCCTTATAGATATAGCCACGCCACAACTTGGCTTTTCCTAAATGATTTCTCCAGAAGTAACATGGACGAAGAAAAATGGGACACCAACCGAACCTTCTCTGCTCAAGCCCTCGTGACGTAAATTTTCACTCACGACATTATGAACAAGATGTTATACAGTCATTTTTGTTCCATAAAGTTTTGCTTGTGAACCACCTTTTTTAGATTTTAAAATACCAACCGCGAAATGAAAATTCTAAACCAAATGTTTTGGGACTTAAAAACATCTACAAAAGTTGATTTTGTGTTTAATAATGAAGGGCTGGTCACCATAAAATATGAAAGATATAGGTATGTGTATACATTGCTGTGCAAACTAATTTACTTATCTGTTTAAATATTTATTTTATTTTAACTTGTTTTTAAATGTTGAAAATTAGATTTATATTGCTTTCTAAAATTATAGGGCGATGATCATTTTTTTCAGAATTAGTTCAATATTGATCATTAAGCAAGTAGAAATAGCATGAAGTCGCAAAAAATCACTCGGGTTTGAAAGAAATCCTCGTTAACAGTAATTTTTATAAAAAAAACTTTATTTTTCCTATCCTATTATTTTAAAAATTCTACACTTAGAATTGTTTAAGCTTAAATTCTCTTAGCGTAGTTTGAACTAAGAAGCGTGTTAAAATCATTTAAATCAAATATAAAAAAAATAAGTAAACATATGTCAAAATTTGTTTTTTCAGCACTGCAATATTGGTACCAATTTATTGCGGATATCGAGCGAAAAAAATCACTCTCATCCCAATCCACCACTCGGAAGAAGTATTCTTTATTTTTTTAATTTATGAGATACACGCAGAGTTACGTGAATTTCGAATCAATTGTCGAACTATACATATATGCATACATATTTATGCCGTTTGGCGTGGGTGTTCATGGATAAAAAGTATCTATATATTACCAATTTGCATGGATCACAGCAATCCAATAGTATTGTGTATACGAAACACTCTACAATCTGCATTGAATGTCAGTTGCATTTTAAGCTAAAAAAGCAGAACATTCAATGTTCGTTTCTCGCACCTATACAGCACACATTCTAAATGTGCTATATTTTTCGGTTCCATTGATTGGGTTTCGAGCTTTAGAAATGGACAAATACTAAATACCATCCGTGTGTCCATTCGCGTGATATGAATCTACATATATTCAGTGGTGATTGCTTTGTTTTCATTTTGTGTGTTTTGAAGCGTGAAAACATCGAAAATCTCTAGTAAAGCAACTAAAATTCATTCGCTTGGCTAAAATTCTGCACAACTTGCGGATGATGGCTATATATGTGAATTGTGAGCGCAACGTTAAACGTATAAAGAGAGAAAAAAAAAAAAACATCCCAATAGTGTGAACTTCATGGATACCATTTATTCCTTACCTGTAGTACCTACCTAAGGGGAACAGCATTTGAAGTGTTTAATTCCATTCACATTGTGTTGTAGAAATGGTTATGGCAGGCCAAGCACTTAATGGCAATAACAATTTGTTAGCATACAAGGTGATAGCGCGCGTCGCACAGTTAGGCACCCAAAAAGGAGTGAAAACTGGGAGAAATAGAAATTTTCTTCTAAAAAAAAAAATAAAAAGAAAGGGAAAGTCATACACACAACCTTTCAGTCAAAAAGAGTTATGGTTTTATATCTTTTACTACATCAAAATGGCTTAGAATTTTGAAACAACTTAGTCATGTGTCAGAATATTTTTAGATTCAAAGTAATTCATCTTCCTTTTGCCATGAAATGAATTCCAAAATACGAATCTAGAATAAAACTAAGTATAAGACTGGGTCGCACGAATTTGCTCTTAAAGCTGATAATATGTTACTTGAGAGTCGGGGCTTAAATGTTTACGTTCTGCAAATTTTTTTTAATAAGCAAAGTTAATTTTTTGTTTTTTAAATGCATATTTTTCTATTTCTTTTTCTGTATAGTGAAAAGACAATTTGTTTTACAAACACATAGTAAACAAATATTATAAAAAAGTTCCCATACCTTGAATGGACACAAAATAAAGTATAATAAATTTTATAAAAATCTGAAAATCACAATTTTGGAAATTTGGTTTTCATATTAATTTTCATAGAGGCAGTTTTTAAGTAAAAAATTATCTGAGATCATTTCGATTCAAAACGATTGAAAAATTTGTAAGTCGTTCTTGATTTATGTTTTTTTTCCAAATCGATAAAGTTTCCTTAAAGCAACTTCTTTAATATGTGAATGAATGTATCACAAAGGTTAGGTAATTGCTTTTTAGTCAAACACTGTACCTATATCATTCATAATTCATGAATACAATTTTTACAGGATCTGAGATTACTTTTTCATTTCATATTCAGAATATTAAAAATAATAGGTGTGAAATTTTTCGAGTCATAACTTGTTTTTTCGAACAGGATGTCATAAGATATGAGTTTGAGTTCACCTGATTATGTATTTTATTGTTTTCCATACCCGTGAATCGCACATTCGATTTCCTTTCATTGAAAGCTTTCAATCTGCTATCCGCCAGTAGAACTGCATTATCCTTCAGCTAAACTGCATTATCGCACAACTTTATTTGAGATTTACGTTAGGAGTTAGGCATATAAACATAACTCCTCTTTTTCAGCTAATCTAAGTCTAAGTTTAACAACTTCATACAGCAGTATTCTGCTATTCTCGTGAATTGTAAGTTATAGTTTCAACCATTTCGCTCTGCCTTTCCATTCTGTCATTCATTGGTTGAACTGCATTAACCTAAACCAATTTGACATTCATCAAATCCTTAAACGTTTCGTTAAGTTAAATACAGCCATATTGACGTAAATGAATTCTGCTATTCTTTTATTCACGTGAACGCGCTCACTCCATACAATTCAGATCCGAAAATAAAATGTTGCGGATCTGTTCAATTGTTGATTTATCTTTTAAGGTAGTGCTTCGAAAAATGTAAGTAAAAACAAATTTATTGCTTAATTTAGAATATTTGATTATACACAATAGATTATTAAAATTGCAACAATCGTTTCCATAATATACTTATCAACTCACACTTCATCATGTCTATCAACTTAGCGAAACAACTTTGAAAAAAAAAACATAACGGGAATTCGCCGCTTTTTTGCCGTTAATTAGTTGTAGAATTTAAAATTCAAGTTAGCGAATCAACTTCACTAAATAAATCAAAATAAAAATAATCTAAATCTTAATCTAATCTAAAAAAAATAACACTATCAAAACATGATTAGGTGCTGAATTTGCCGTTTTTTGCCGCTTATTAGTTGTGAAAGAAAATAATTTGCCACTCTTTTCTTAGCCGCTCTTATAGTAAGCAAAACATATATTTTTTTTTATAAACAAAAGAGCGGAAAATTATTTTCTTTTACAACTGATAAGCGGCAATTCAGCACCTAATCATGTTTTAATATTGTTATTTTTAGTGAAGTCGTTTTGCTAACTTGACGTCAAGTTAGCGAAACACTTATATTAAAAAAATTAAAATTAATTTTTTAATGCAAAAAAATAGCTTTAATTTTTTTTTTTCACAACTTATTAACGGCAAAACAGCGGAAAATTCACAACCTAGTTCCTTTTCAATAGTGTCATTTTTAGTGAAGTTGTCTCGCTAACTTGACTTCAAGTTATCGAAACACATGGTTTAAAAAAAAAAACAGTAAGAGTTCCGATTAGGTCAAAAGGGTCAAATTCCTGTTATGTTATCGATTTTTTTCCAAAGTTGTTTCGCTAAGTTGATATGTTTTTTTAACCTTATATGATGATAAATAAGTTTAAGTATGATGCTTAATCGTTTAAAAATTTGCGTCTAAATTTATAAGTTATAAATCTTAAAAACAAACGTAAATACGCAAAAAAATAAGTATATAAGTTTGAGCAATATTTCGTGTACCAGAATGGCACCAACTATAATTGTGCTTTTTAACCACTTTTGCAACAAAAAAAAAACTTTAAGTGGTAAAAATATTTAAAAAAAAAAAAGTTCAGCTTCTCATAAACTAAATATTTTGTCAAAATGTTAAGCTCCTTTCATATACAACGCCAATACCCTTACCAAATATTATGTACATCAAGTAGTTAAATGGGGAAACCACAAGTCAAAAGTATTTAACGACAGAATGCTGTGGTTTCATTAATTCTCTTCAAAATTAATCCTCTTAATAGGAAATTTTAAAACAAGTTACAAAATTCAAAGTAAATTTCCGATGATTTTACCACATTCCAATCATAAATTTTTATTGAAAAAAAAAAAATGTTTTTTATGGCTATTAATTTTGTTTAAACAAGATTTGCCATTTAGCTTTTTAAAGTATTATTTTAGGTGTTGTTTTACATTGTTTAAATGACAACATTAACTCAAACATTTACACAAAACCTTTAAAGGAAAAAAAAACTTTCAACCGCCATTATTTCCTGAAATTCCAACATTTCCGCTTGTTAATGACTGTTTAAATACTTGACTGTAGGACGTTTATTGTTCAAATAAGGTTTATGTGTTGTTGTGTTCCCCGATTCGAGTCCCTTTTTCAGTTAATTCTCTGACAGTCCTTTCATTTCATTTTCCGCTACACCTTGTTGTTCCGGTAAACCTAGAGGCATGTACCTATGGGAAGTTTTTTTTCACTAACCTAAGCAAAAGTGATTTTAACGATGGGGTTTGTTATGCCCGCTTATACATAACTGTTAAACTGGCTGAGCAAAAATCGATTTGCCTTCTATTCTCTTTCCATTAGAGAACTTACATTTGCGGTAAGAATATCTATTCCTTTTTTTCTCAAATAGAAAAGAATCTGTTTGGTTATACAGCTGGGTAATGTTACAACCGACTACGAAATTGAGTTCAAACTGTTCGCAGTATAGTAGGTATACTTCCACATTATGTATATGTACGGATGAGCATAAAAGTCTTAGAATTTCCCTGCTTTATTGAAGGCATGTGTGGTATATTGATATCCCATTGGGGTTTTTGTCATTCTTTCATTTTATTCAAGAATTTTGTTCTCTAGAAAAAAAAAGTACTCTTTCTTCAAAAACATACCTACCTATTACATTTTTTTTTTTTTGTAAAAAAATAAATAAATTGGATGGTCGATTAGTGGTGTAATCTCGACTTACGGTTCGATGATTTCCCCAGTGCTAATATTATATATACCTTGTGTTTTGTTACATAATGGTTTGATACACTTTTGCAAACAACCCTTCTTTATATCAATATGAAGTACGATATCCTAAGATACTTGCATATCGAAATTTCCTACTTTGACCGACTTATGATTTATTTTATTTTTGAACTGCCAAAAATACATCAAATTCTTTAAAATCCCATCATGCTTCATAGGGCAATGATCCTAGAAAGGACTTATGGACTTAAGTTTTCATTGTACGCTATAGATTTCGTAGGAAATAAAAATATTTTACTAAAATATGTGGTTGTCTTTTTCCATTAGAGAATACACATATAATGAGCAACGCAATAAGATTGACCACATTCTGATCCAATGACATTCCCGATATATACTAATTGCCAGAATTAAACTTTAGATTCCTTACTTTTCTGAAGCAAAATTACCGAAATAAAAACGGAATAATCTTTCGCAGTGATTTATCTAGGATTTTTTATATCTTTTTCTATCTTTTTCGATCGCTTCACTTCAGGTATTTGCTTATGGAGTTCACCGGGGTCGACCTCAGAAAACGTCAGCAATACGCTCGGTTTTGGATTGCTCCATATTTGAGGCCAATTTAATGTTTTTATCGTTGATTTGCTTTTTTTCAGAAGTTTTTAGGCCAGCCTCTCCTTCTTCGGGATTATAACGGTACGTCCTATGATCAATGATCATCCTAGGAATTTTTATAACACAAAGTCTTAATTTTAAACGGTTCTTCGATTACATAAAAACTAAATCTTTTCCTGCATTTTTTACCGGTCCAACATTTTTTTTTTTTTTGACTACCATGATTATAATTGCACTTGTGAAATTCTCCTTCGGCCACCAACATGAATTTTAGTTTTGATTAAATATCTCGTTTTATTTTGATCTAAAATATATAAAAAGAATTAAATTTGATATTTAAAGTGACAGGATATATTTTTTTAAATTATTAATATGTACCACTCAACATCGGAACAATTAAAAATGGCGGCAACTGTCAGTTTTGTTTTGATATCTGATGTGAAGCTCCAGAATATATTGCGATGAACTATGGAACGCATTACTTCCCAGAATCAAGTAATACTTGTAGACTATTTTTCACGAAGTAATTAGTTCCAACAAAAGAACATTTAGTCCAATTTGTGATCGTAAAGTTTTTTTTTCGACAAAAGAAAACAATGTAAATTAGAATTCACACATTTTGAGAGTTTTTTTTTTTTAAGTTTTAATAGATATTAAACGTGATAGACAGAAAAAACTATAGTTCAAACTGTTACCGCAAATCACTTTTTTTCGAGGGGTTTCCTTATATTATCTAGTGACCTAAAACACGTTCCTTATCTAGTGAAGTAAAAAAGTTCAAAAAAAAAACCTTCCACAGTCAAATCGGTAGTAGCGTTTTTTGTTTTTGAAATATGGTACTACTGAACTGTCAGACAGATTCACAGAATGAATGAAAGATAACAACACATAAACAAAAATAATAATAATAAAAAATAAAAAGGGCCAAAATTTGATAATTATGCGTTATGTACTCACGCGAGAGCACACTCATTTTGAATTCAATTTGTTGAAGTTGGAGCTGTAGTTGAAAACTGTTTCTTACAGTGCTTCATATTATCTTAAATCACTAGATTTACCATACAAATATAAATTATAAATTTTCATGATTAAAAATTAATATCTATATAAATTAATAGCCTTTTCACACCGCATCAAAAACCCTGTTTTTGCAAAAAATCAAAAACCTGCAACAAAAACACAGGTTTTCCCATACGTTTTTGGCAAGGAACGTGTTTACAAAAACCACTGGTTTTGGCAAAAACCTATCAAAAACCAGTTGAAATTGCGAGATGAACAAAACAAACACAATTAGTGAAACATTCAGCACTCAATCCAATGTGAAGAATGAGAAATGGAAGAGGACTGCCAACAAAATTATTTTGTCTGTGTTTAATACTACTGCTTCGAATTGATACCGAACAGAATAGAACATGTTTAAAATACAAAATGGAAAATCGGCTGTTCTGAAATCTTCATAATCCTTTCCAGAATAGTTCCCAACCGTTTTGCGATTTTGGCGATATACCGAACCTGTAATCGGTCGAAGTGTGCTCGGGCAGCTTTGCCCGAATTCGATCGATTGAATCAAATATACATACGTGAGCGAATGAAAGCACATATCTTTTAAACGGCATCGCCCGATGACGCCATTGAATTACTGATCAACCAAAATATCAGAATTTGTTTGGATTTTCTGTCAGTTTGCGGGTTATTTTATTCGATATAACATCAAAATAAAATTTGAAGAAAAATTGTATGTGATTGTTTATATTTGTTGTTTATTGTGATTTTGAATAATAGTTTGTCCAAATCGGCGCTACGAGAAGCTTTCGAATAGATTTGTAATTGTGTCAGAAATATGTTGTTGTTTTTTCAAGTTTCGGTTCCGACCTTTAGGGAGTCTCGTTGAACAGAACTTTTACAAAAATTCAAACTGTCAAAATTTGAAATTGAATTCATTAAGGATTATTAAAAATGCATTTAAATCGGTTTAAATCAATTGTTTTCAATTTTATTTTCATTTCAAACTAAAGCGGGATTTAAAACATTTAAATGATTATTTAAAAGCACAAATATTATGCAGTTTTTGACAAAACAAAATAAATGTCAAACAAAAACGTGTAAATGTGCGGTGTGAACGAATTTCGAGTTTTTGTCAAAAACCGTGTTTTTGATTCGGTGTGAAAAGTCTATAACACACACCCCTTAAGTACTGAACGCTTTCATTTGTCAATAAATTTTGTAAATATTTTAGATTTTTGTTAATTTTCTCCAATTAAAGTACCTACTTAAATTACATTATTTCGACGGTATGGAATGAATATTGTGCGCATTTCAAAATTAGAGTTGTAAGAAACTGTCAAAAGAGTTGGTGTCAAATCTATAACTATACTGATGACAGTTCGAACTGAATTTCGCAATTGGATTTGTACAAATCTGTCAAACTACAAATTTAAAAATATCAACTGAAAAGTAGAAATCTTGTCATTAACTGCTTCTGGGTGTATTTTTAGGCATCCTTTAAGATTGTCCCAACATTGTTCTATCACAACAGAATATAAAGTTTATATAAAATAAAACAATAAAAATTCTTAGCTAATTGAACATTATTGTTAACAACATTTACAATCCTCTAGTGCTATTAACACTTTTAAAAAAAAAATTTGTTCAACTTTCTGTTAACTTACTGTCATAAAAATGATCCCTTTTTGATGCCAACTAACCATTATATCCTTACTGTTTTTATTGTTGCTAAAGACTTTATTCATTATAACTAAGCTTCTGCGGAAATCCCTTTTCACATTTCATAGTCTGCGGGGAAAAATGAAAATTCTTCTCTATACTTTGTCTGACTCTCTATATTCCATTTTGAGAAAAAAAAAACATTCTTTTGTGTGTCCAGTAAAAACATTATCTTCCAGCCAATCTTTTATATCTGTATTTTTTTAGAAAATTGAATTTATTACAAGCAACTGGGCATCTATTCAACAGTGATATCTTTTCGGGGCACAATTTAGATTATTAAATCGACAAGAGTATTTTTTTTAAACATCCAACCAGACAATGTAGCTTAAGCTTTCTATTTCTCAAAGTTAAAAAAAAAGTCTGACAAGGCGTGATGGCAAATCCATGAAAGGTTTTTCACGAAACATTTTAATCACTGACAGTGAAAAGCTGGTGTTTTTTTTCTGAGTTGATTTCTAAAGCATTTCCCTTTTGGGTTGTCGACGAAATACAACGACGTGTGTACTGATAGCTTAATTAAAATGGCACAACAACGTAATTGTGTAACTGGGGCTTTATTGTAAACGAATATAAGGTATGTGAAGGTTTAGAAAATATTTTTTTTTTTTTAAGAAAAAAATTACAAAGGCATAGTGTACTCTGATTTTTTGTGGGTCGTTGTTTATATTGAAAAACTGATTTTTTGCTACGGTATTTTATTTTGTATATTGATTTGTAACAATCTGCCCATACCGAGCAAAACCCTTTTTATTTGTATTCGTTTAGAAAAAACATGTAGAGAATAATTTAATTTGACTTATTTTGGTTGAATAAACTTAAAACTAAAAAAAAGGTCAAAAAGTTGCGGTTTGTCTTTAATTCTGGACGATTCCGCAAAATTACACAAGTCAAAACGAAGCAAATGTGTGTTTCTTTTTTTTTTTTTTGCTCAAGGCTGTCTCTGAGAATAAAAGGAAACTTAATGTGATTTTTCTTCCTTTGGATCTTCCTTTTGAATGCATGAACTTAAATGAAATGGGAAATAATAAAAATCGTTGAAGGCGAACAAATTGCATGGTTGACGGAAGCAGTGCGTATGGCGTATACGTAATATAATTTTATTTTTTTTTATATTCAAGTGTGTGCTATTGAAACGATAAAATCTTTGGGTCGTAAAAATCTTCGGATGCAATAACATAGCATCGATTTATAAATGGAAAAATATGATTCTACGGAAACATAAAAATGTGGCGTTACATTTATGTTTGGAAAATTAATGTAGCACAAAAGTTGAATGTTGCCAATATATGTATGTATGTATGTATATGAAGGGTTATTTTTGTTTAGTGTCAGAAAATGAAATAGATATTTTTATTGAGCAATAAGAAGGATTTAACAAGGTTAAGAAAAATGAGTGGAAGATTTTTGTATATCAAATAAGGCAATGCTGGTTGATAGAAAAGTTTGATGGTAATATATTTTACGTTCAATTGTTCTGATCATTTTTGTATTTTATTTAAAAATATTATGATTACAATGCATTTTTCTTTTAGTTTAGCTACCAATTTTTTGCGATTTTTATTTTGGGTATTTAAGTAAAGTTCAACTGATATGCAACCAGTTTGAAATCAACTTGCAACTGGTGTCATGTAAACAAAAATGTGTATTACTATGATGTGTGAAGTTGACGATTAATTATCGCATGTATTGCGAACGTGTTGTAAGGCGTGAAACTTACATTGCAAAACAGTCGATTATAAATATAGAGCCTTAATCAACGATAATGGCAATACCAACATCATAAAGTAGATAAACATTGATAAATTTAGCAATGTACATAATATGTATGTGTAATATCTATCTTCAACTTCACTGTATCATATTTAATACCCAGCACATAATGTGTACCTGGTTTTAAGCGTCCATGTATCACATATGATCAAAGCATACAAAACAATTCTCTGTTTTGATATAAAATTGAGTTTTTACAATTCTTCGTCCAGAATGTTCTCTTGTAAAAAAAAACTTCCGCTTTACAGTCCAATGTATCATATTTGATACAAAGCTTTTAATTTGTAACTTATTTTTATCGTGTCACTTTCATCATGGTGTCAGAAAAACAATATGAAACAATCTTGATTTCTTTAATTACCTACTTATTAAGGCCGTGTGCCATTTGTGTTAAAAGTACTGTTTGATTTGACCCCATGGCTAAATTTTGACACTATTGAGGTGAATACATTTTTGAAAATAATTAAAAAACATCTACTTTGAGCTTTCACCCACATCGACATTCCCTTGAATTCTGAACTAATTTTGTTCAAAATGAAGAAACAAATTGGATTTGAATTCACGTGTTCATTAAAATTTAATCAATTTAGCAGTTATCTCTGGAGTTCCTCAGAGTAGTCATTTGGGTCCAATTCTTTTTCATATTTTTTTCTCTAATATTCTAAAGAACTACTAACTAAAGCATATCATTTATGATAATGTTATAATTGTCCATTGTAATACCTAAATACATATGGGTAATTAATTCATAAAGATTTGTTGGTCATTCTATTTTAATTAAGCACGTTGTGTGTGCAAGATGTCTTGGATTGAAATTATTATTTAAGAAAACAATTTTTTTACCAGGCACTGCTTCTTCAACGAAGACTCAAATCTTCCAAGAGTATCATATTTGTAGCTCTTGCGTTTAAAGGTTGCCAGGTGATAACGAACATTTACTTTTTTAAAAACTATACTAATTTATATATAAAATAAAAACAAAAGCGGTCCTAGGATAGACACTTGAGGAACACCGCGCCGTAGAGGCAGGAAGAAGAAAGTTAGTTGAATAATCATCTGATGTAGTCAAGAAGAATTATTGACGTATAGTTTCCATCATCCATTGCCTTTGTCACCATTAAAAATTTTTTCGTTTTAAAAATTTTTAACTTTGAAGGATAAATTAACATGTATGGATTTTGAGACCATTTAAGTTATGCAGTTCTTTTTCATCTTTTTTTTTTTTTATTCTGAAATGCTTTTTTATGCGGAAGAATAGGACAGTTTATTTAAGCCACATAAAAAAACGTTACCTGTTTATTAAATCATTAATTTGGAACACCTTTTTCTGAATCGGTTGTTTGAAAAAATTAATTTATTGGCGGATTTTTACGCATATTTTGCTAGATGAAATTAAAGTAAGTGCTGCTAAGCAGCTGAAAATATATTCATTATACGAGCCATTCATATAAACAAATATATAATTATATCCGATTTCAACCCTTTTAAGCATAAATCATTGATAATAAAAAAAAGGTTCTCTCGAAAAGAGAGTCATCTGAAATTGCACTTCCACTTCCACTGCAAGAACATATATGTACTTAAAAATCACTTACTTTTAGCGTTCAACAAACTCATCCACTTGCAATTTATCTACCTCTGGTTGTATTAATACGTTGAATTAACGTTCGAGTAGGTAACATTTTATATATCGTAATGGTAGCATCAGGACATCAGAATGCAAAAAAAAAATTGCAGTCAATCTCATCTGCATAAATTAAATGTCATGTCCTGGACGTCAAATTATCCTGCAAGTAATTGCTATTTGATGTACGAGTGAACCAACATGCAAAATATTTATATAAACTGTGTGTAAAATGCAAAACCCCCCTAGCGGCAAGAGAATTAAGCTCTATAACTATACATTACTAGATCCTCGGTGTTAATGTTAATGGTCAACGGTCTGCTGCCAAACAAACCTTTTGCTTGACTCTGCCCAAAATTGTGTATGTGGTTGTTGATAAAGGAGAGTGGGTATTGGAGTAGAAATGTGTCCATATATGTAAGCATATTCGGTATTAACAGCACGAACGTTATAATATCCTCTTTGGCAGAGTGTCAATGAACGATAATGTACTTAAATTGTTGTTTACATTGCTTTATATTTTTTTTTTTATTGCAGTGTATCAACATATTGCTCTTGTTTCCAACATATTTTTTGAATAAACCAGCCGTAAGCAGCTAAAGGCGAATCAATTTAATAGTGTGACAGTATTTTAATCATAATATTGACATTTATTTTGAAACTTCTGGTTTTTTGGGAGTGCGTATGTTTATATTGATACAGAACCACAAAATGATCAATGAGATTTACAATGTTAGCTCGAGGCACAACAAAAGATGGATAGTATTTTAGTAACGACTTCTCTTTGAAAATATGGATTTATTGATACACCATCAAAAGCTTTTATAATGAGTCTTTAAAAGGTATATGGTTGTCGATTCAATTGAATGAGTTTGACATAACTAACATGCTGGACAAATAGTTAATGTTTATTTAAATTTGCTTAAGCACATACAGAATTGTGGTGAAGTTAAAATATCTTTAACATGAACATTTCAAATAACATTTCAAATGCTTGAGAGTCTAATTATGTGGCATAGTTTCGTTCCAATATTTCGGTGACTACTACTTTTTCTGCAACAATTATTACTTTGTAAGCCGAGATAATGTTTCCGAGATAAAGCTTTTCAAAATTTACAACTTTTTCGAAATTCGCAGCTTTTCGCAATATTATTTAGGGTCCTCTTAGGTTAAATCTGGTAGTTCTGATTTTTTGCAGACTTATTTATGATGTTTGTTCACAAGTTTGTGACCTCGAGCGCCGAATGCAACTTTGTCAAAAATCGAAAAAAAAACGCGAAAATTTCGCACCGGGCATCGGGCGATGACACCCTAGGATTGCCGATCAACCGACAAATTCGAACTTGTTTGAATTTTCTGTCAGTTTGCCGATTATTTTATTAAAATAAACATCAAAAGAACAATTTTTGATTTTGAAAAATTAATTTTGTGTGTTTATTGTATAATTGTAGTCAATTGTTCTTTTTAATTGGGTATATTTGTTGTTAATAATAGTTTGTTCGAAATCGGTTTCGGTGTATGCAGAAGACCGTCCGTAGTAATCGCCCGCGTTGTTCCTGCCCGAAATCGGCCAATGATTAGGTTTCTGTGTTCGCGAAGCGTTACAATTAAAACAAATATTCTAAATTCAAAAATTATTGGAAAAAGCACAATTATGTTCAACATTTTGTGCTTTGTCCATTTTATGTTTCGTATTTTGTGCTTTGGCCGAACATACCACTTTTGTGCACATTATTATAGTGTTCTGTATTATTTAAACAATAATTGGCTTCCAGCACAAAAGTGCGCTATGTCCTGATCGGATCTGACATACATATGTATATTGTTCTATCACAAATAAATTGAAAAATGGTTGAAGAATTATTTATTTTTCATTGGTATACTTTTATAAAGGTATAAGACTATAACATACACAAATATGAAAACTAATTGAGCTTTACTTTGAGTTTGCCAAAAACCGGAAAAATGGACATAGCACAGGTGTGCATTAAAGTGTCGATGTAATCGTTGCATGGATTAAGGATTTTCTAATGCTGAATGATGGTTACAAAGCCAGCAAAGTTGAACTCGTTCACATTTGGGTCCGTCACCTTATGTTTATTCGAGAACGTTAATAAAGACCAAAGGACTCAAGACGCTTCCTTGGTGTACAGCAACCTTGAATTGAAATTTTTCGTTAACTTTATGTTTTTGATTTGCTCGTACATAACTATTATTTTCCGCACGTAGATCCCGAACTCCTCGTTGCCTTAGGGCCATTCCAATTAGGCGTATCGAATATGTCTTTTTAGCACAGCATGCAAATCACTTGAGGAATCAGTATCTTTTTTCATACACTCTGGGTTGCATCTGTGTTTGATTTGTTCAAAACGAAAATGCACTTGTCATATCGAAGGTGGCCATACCCATACCCATACCCGTTCAACGGTCTGCATAGTGGGTAATATCAATTTGATTGATCCGAAACCATCGCATTTCTACGTATCGCCCTTCTATTTGTAAAAAGTGAAAAATTATTTTTTCAGCAGAATTTGATTGTCAAATTTGATTAAAACCTCCACTCTATTCCATGAATCCAATATTTACCTTTCAAAGGAAGTTGAAATAAATGGAGTATTAATATGTTTATGTAATATACACCCCTTCTGGAAGGCTTTTTCAATTTAATTTTTAATTATGAATAATTTTAAATTATGAAATAATCAATGTAATGAATTTCAAAGAGTATATTTTGTACCTCCTGCAATTTTATTTTAATTAATCAACACAAAGTGTAAAAGTGTAATATTGATATCCCTGTTATGATCCATCAAGAACAAAAAAAAACTTTTTGTCTGAACTCGTTTCTTATTTGTGTTGGTATTTTACTCCCTGTGAATTCGCACAATGTAATCGAAACGATATACTGTGTCAACTAGTTTATAAGGTCATGATCTGTATCCTTATGTCCACTTTATGAAAGTCTCCTATAGCATAGGATTAAATTTTCCATTTAAAAAAAAAATCCTCAAAGTTTGCACAATGCTCAACAGAAATGTGAGACCTGTTTCAAGGATTTCCTCTTTTGCACGTTGTTGTATCTAGATATAGTAGAATCTCATCAGTTCATTATTTTTATTGCAATTTCTATATCTTTCTCATCTGTATATACATACTTTGTTATTCTTTTTGTATAGAAAATGTATATTATTTTTTTGTATCTCTTGGAATAATGTGTCATTTCCCATTCATTGAAAATGAGAGATTAGAAAGTGTTCGAGTGTTATCCTACAGAACGATTTAAAATGTAATTCAGAATCCATTTGGAAAATTGTTTCTCTTTGTGTTACCGAAATGAACATCGGCAGAAGGATAAGAATATGTACAGGATGTACGGCTAGAAAGTTAAAAAAATCGGAAGAAAAAAAAATTCTCGTAGATGCAGTTTAATTCTTCATTTCACAAGAGTGCCTGGCTATAAGAGAAAAAACTGGATATACTCGCACTATACTAAGCCAACGGAAAAGTTTCTAAAAGGCAACCATAAATTTGATTTTTATTTTTTCTCTGAATTAAAAAAAAAGCAGGAGCGTTTATGAAGAAAATTTTAAACATAAAAGGGCGCTATTCTTATTATGTTTCATGAAAACCACAATTGTTTAAGGCTGTTTTCACTAATAAATCCGCACCTGTATCTAACAAATGCTGTGAGGTTTCTCGAGATAGCTACTTTTTAATTTATTCGCAGCCACATTTTGCAAATTTTTTTTTTTTTAGTTTGGTGGTATGAAAGTTGAAAATGTTCAGCTCAGTTACGATAGAACTGTTTTCATATTATCTTCCTTCAAGAATTTGCGGATGGTATTATTCGAAGCGAATTTTCGCCCTCTACGATTTTTAGATGTTTTAATCTCGTATGAATTTATATACGCAAAATGCATAACTCAGGGATATTTTCTTATTCAAACCACCCACTCATCTTCATTTTTTTGTTCCTCTTGTAAGAATGAATTCAGTATGAAACCATTAAAATTGTTGAACAAATGAGTTGAAAGTTTATTGGTTCCCTTTAACGAAGTCCTCTTGTTCTCTTGGCTAAACATAAAAGGAATGAAGTGAAATTTATATTAATATGTATTTTGATATCAGTGAGAAGAAACATTTTAATTAATGAAATTGGATTGGAAAATGTTTTTTTTTTTTTTGTTCAGTTTAATTTTGAGATGGAAATCGAGAATGAAATCTTTATAGAGAGTCAGTTATTTTAGAGATGCAATTAAAAAAGACAATCTTGTAAAATGTGGTTTTAGGGAGTGTGGTTCTAGTTCAGCGTAACTTGTATAATATATAAATTGAAAATTTTGAAAATTGTAAGGTTGTTTTATAATTTTAATTATTGGCAAAATTATTCATAAGGAACTTAGTCTTAACGCTTTTAACAAATTAATTAGTGTTTGCTGATATTCGACAGGAATGGAGAAGACCTTTCGGTTTCGACTGAATCTTATTTAAGTATTTGCACGGAAGTTTCATGACTTTTTTTCCTAGGTAATCATTTTGTGCCCACTGGTTCTGCAGGGCTGGAAGGAACCTACAATTTACAACCGAGTCCAAACGGCTTATATAAGATTATCTCTGTCAAGACTTTCTCTTGGAAGATTTGTCACATTATCTTAAAAGAAAGTTTGTCCAATTGATCACAATGCCACTTATTTATTCATGGAGAATGATAAAGTTCTTATGATCTTACAATTTTTACTAACAATCATTTCACAAATTTCTCTATCATTACAAAATCAGTCTCGTTTCAATCATGTGAACACACCCATATATGTGAACGCTTTCATTTGAAACGTCATTTTTGGTGTCAAAGTTTGATTTATTCAATTTTCTTGGATTTTAAATACCAAGATAAATATATTTATAAATTTAGAATAGAAACTAAATAAATATTTGGTTGAACTTAGACTAATTTGGATTATCTTCTTTTTATTTGCAGGTAAATTGAGTTATGGCTTAAAGATGTCACAGAGAGTAAGATTTTAATAAGTACTTTTTTGTTATGTTATGTAATCCACCGAATACTTGCATAATCTGTTAATTGAATGGATTCACCTTAATCTTTTGCCCAAAAACTTTCAAAACAGCAGAGTTTTAACTTTGTAAATTCGGCTATACAATACATTCTTTCAATTTCGCGTTTAGCTTTTCCAACATATTCACGTATAGAAGAGCGCGTGTTAACATTTTTTTTCTACGGGAGAAGACGAAGGAGTACAAGTTGATGACCAATGTTCGCGCATTAATATTCAAAAGCATCGCAAATAGCGCAAATGTCATATTGAGTTATGATAATGCAGTTTACACGATGGATGATGCAGTTTCATTGACGGATAGCAGGATGAAATAATTCAGTGAAATGGAATCGAATGGGAAAATTGGCTTGATGACATTGGTTCATTGAGAGAAAAAAATAAAATGCGCCACTGGGTCGCACGAACTTGCTCTTGTAGCAAACTATTGGATTGGGGAAATTTAATTTGCTAATTTATGTTGAAAAGTGAAAAGTGGCTTAAATGTGAGGTAAAGTTGTATGGTAGCTTTCATTAAATGGCTGCTAGCAAAAAAAAAACTTTAAATGCCATCTTGTGTTGAATGTTTAGATTATATACCATACCAAATTTACATTAAATTGCCGTAAGCCGTAGTCAATTTAAAGCCTAATTTGTTAAAAACCGTTAACACCAAATCTCCGTTATATTTATTTTTAGCCAAAAACCTGAAATGAAGTTATATTAAGAGCACTCTAAATATAACGTTCACAAAGTTTTATCAAAATCGTTAGCGCCGTTTTCGAAAAAAATTGGACAAACTAAAACTGTTATATGGGAGGTACCCGTTATAGCCGGGCTAAAACAGAAATTCAAATCACCAAAAAGTACTACACACGAAGTTTGAAGAAAATCCGTCCAACCGTTTAGGCTGTAGCTCGGTGAACATACAACCAAACATTTGTACATCCGCACAGACAAACGGCATGACGAAACCTACTTTTTTCGTCTTCTCCATTATCGTAATGGCAGGTTTGATTAAAACCTTAAATATTTCTTTACACGAAACCAATACTTGCCCTATTGAGCAAGTAATAACACAAAATGTGTGAAAGAAAATCAAAAATTAAATATTTATGTATGTCACTTTCGGTGAGTCGGAATAACTGCCTTTATACACCTATTCTGCAACTCTCGTGAGTGAACCATATTTTTCCAAATAAAAAAAAATTGATACAAATACTAGGACTCTTTTCTACTTTCAAACTGTTCAATGAGATAATCCTTAAGCACAGAAGTCCGCAGAAACATAAAAAAGTCATATCCAAAAACGTCAAAAATGCATGATAAAAAGGCAAAGGCAGTTAGAAGCCACTATTAACTTTAACAGCTACAAGAAGATAACTATTGGAAAAACCAATCTTTTAGTCTTTTCCATCGCTCGAAGAAGTTAAGCTAAATTCATTCCAGTATTCATTGCCTAGAACTGGAAGTTAATTTTCTTGATTTTGATTTGTAATCATTGATCAATTTATTCATGCAGAGATGTCATAATGAGCAGAAGGATAATGCAGTTTCTCTGAACGATGGCAGAATGAAATGATTCAGCGAAAAAGAATTGTATACTTATAATGATGTGACACTAAAATTTCAAAAATTTAAGTTTCATTTTTCTTCTATACGTCTACGTTAAAAGACACCAGCGACAACAAATAAATTTGGTATAGCGTTCTGAGTTTCTTTTTACATCATATGCTTATATCGTATCACACATAAAATGTCATACACTAAAAGGCTTGAATTAGAAAAAGTTTTATCTATTTAGGTTATTTTTCTTAAATTCTTTTATTGATTTATGTTTTACTTTTATGGTTCAGAAGCAACAGAAAAGATTTCTACTTCCGATTATTTTAGTATTACACTTCTCTGACAGATATAAAACACAAAGTACATCTATTGGCACACATTACGTTTCAAAATGTCTTTTTAAATAACCGAATTCATTTTATAAAAAAAAAATAATAAAACATTCTAGGAAAGGAGAGTAAATTGAATTCAACTTGAGTACCTATCTGATTTATTGACAACCCTTGGAAAGTCTCTTGCTCTTCCTTATCTACAGAAGAAAATATAATAATTGAAATTCGAGTGGCATACAATTGCACTTTCAAGGAACGTATCGCACGTGTTATTCTGTGTTGTTTTAAGCTTAAAGCATGTCCTGTTGAGAATCTTTGAACAAAAAACCACATTTTCCTGTACAAAATCTTTAGGTGCTGAGTAAAGCAATACTTTTTTTTTCCTGTACTCATTCCTTTTCAAAAGGATATTTGAGTTTGAAGCCAAAAATAAAAATGTACAATTGAATTTGTGAATGCCAAAATCTACCATGCATTTGTCCTTTCACATATTCTATACATGTATGTGACTATATAAGAAGATATTATATAATAATATTCTATATCAGAAAGGACAATTGAAGGCATTATCTCAAAATTGAATTTGTTACAAGTCAATTTTTGTTAAGTTTGCAAGAAGAAAATACATCCGTGTTTTTTTTTCTCCTTCTTGTCTTCATGGATGTTCCAAGTTTCAACTAAACATCCTTGGAGCTAACAAATATTAGGCAAATGATAAGAAACGTTCAACGTTGTACTTCATTGTATATACATTGAGTTTCAATTGTTATGGCAAAGCAAACATAAAATAAGCCGAAAAACTGAGAAAATAAAAATGAGAAAAGTAATAAGGAAAAAAATGTCCCTGTAGATCCTTACGTGCAGATTTTTGGCAAAGATTTACAGATAATTGAATTTCTCCCTTTGGCCCTCCGGCCGTTCCGTTGGCAGCATAGTGAATATCTTCATTTTATGTTGTGCTATAGGGATTGCGAAATTTGCATAGAAAATCAGCATCTTTAAGGCGTTTTCTATCTGACAACAGTTTAGACGAGAGTAGATCGCGTAAATGTGACAACAAGTTGATGAATTAATTTGTCCCCCAAACGGAAGGCAGATGAAAGTGGGTCGAATCGATGTATGTATGTAAGTTTACACAAATAACGATAAATATTGAGATATTGTGTCGTTATTCCTTCCAAAGAATATCATTGTTTCTTAAAAGTACGAAATTCTGTTGAGTTTGGAAGTGTTGGAAGTTGGGAAAACTAATATCTGTGCGAGACATGGTATAAACGTATGCAAATTTGAAAATTAGATTGATAATGCTTTCAATGGAATAAACCTTGGAATAGGCAAGCGGTTTACACAAGCTTAAGGAACTGTGAACAGTTTCAATATTGACAAAGGCATTTAACGAGAAGGTTTTTTTTTATCTATTTCCATGACAGATTAGGGTTAGTGAAATAAAAGCGGCACGACTTTGGATTTTATGCAGTTTAAAAATTTAACTTAAATAAATTAAGGAAAAGCATTTCAATTTCTTTTCTTTTGATTGTTCCGTAAGTTTGTGAGAGAAAAAGATGTAAGGAAAAGTTAAATTATTCACAATAGCAAGGAATGATTGATTGATCGAAGAAAACCTCATGCTATCTCGCCACGCCATTGCTACATGTGCTATCTATATACTATATACAGTACGATTTTTTTGTTCTAAAATTCGCTGTGGAGCTATGATTACAATCGCAACATAAAGTATACATTTCTTATGCTTCGTCGGTAAAACTTTACCTTTTTGACAAGTTTTATATCTTATTTGGTCTAAAAGAGAGAGATGTACAAAAAAAAAACATTACCATCTTATACGAATTCTGTGAAACATCCAACCATTCATAACAAATTTAAAGAAAAATTCCCTCAAGATAATATGAACACTTATTTTGAACAAACCCCATAGGTACCTATAACAAACTGTCAAAGAGTTTCCAAATGCGTTTAATATGCGGCGCTACATGAAACACACTGCATAGCAAGTCTGTTTCAGACATAAATCCCCAACTATAATAGAAAAAATGTTGCGTACGAGAAGAGAGCACAAGAAATTCATAAAGCGCACCCATGAGTCTCATGGTCATGACCCATAACAGCGATTTGTTCAGTTTCGGCAAGTTTTCGTTTACTTTTGCATTTGTAATTTTGACAGCCAGACAGTGAATTTTTCTTACATTTTTCTTACATAGGCAAGACAAGAAATTGATGGCATTTAAGGTAAATATACGAGATATAAGATGACATTAGAGCGAACACAAGGAAATTGTATTGTGCGACTATAATGGCTTTTTCTCAGTTCCTTTAAGGTTTCTGTTGTGCGCCAATTTTTTGTTTGCCTATACGAGAAGGTATAGATACAAAATTGATATCTTGCATGTGCTACTGATTTTGAATTATAAAAACAAATCTTAAGAATGAGCGAACGAGTTGCTCTTTTGTAAGTGAGCACAACGCAAGTGACAGAAAACTTAACGAAAATGTAAATTTAAATGAAGTTTGGAATAATTTTACCGGATGTTTCCACAAAGTATTCGTCTATTTAAATGAAGTTTATATAATTGATTGGGTAATGGGGTTGTAGTTGAGTAAAAGTTAAAGGATTCACTTTTCTTGCAAATAATGTTGTAGCATTATCAAAATCATCTTGAGTTTTATACTTTCTAAAAATCCGTATTAAAAATTTAATTATTAAATAAATTTCTGGGAGCTCAAAGATTTTTTTTAAGTATTAGGGCAAAAATTCTTGCCTGAGCGATGGATTTTTTTCGGAGATCACTAAGACTATTTGTCAGATTCAATTTTCAGTTTTTTTCCCCGCTATAAACAAATGTTTTTCACGTTTCAAAATTTGTTTCAAGTTGTTTGCTTTTTTTTATTGAAATGTACAAAAATAATAAGAAAAAAGTAATAGAATTACAAAAATAACAGAAAACTCATAGAAATACAATTCGAGATGACAAATGACATCATTGTTTTAAATAGACGTGTTTTGCGAAATTCCTTATAGACTTGTGTGAAAAACATACAACAACAACATTAGACAACTGTATTACCGACACAACTACATGTTTGTTATATGGGAACGTCAAATTTTGTCGGTAATCGTGTGGGCTAGTCACCAATGTCTTCTTATACTCTATATATGGATTTGCAAAAATGTAAACGCTGTTAATAAATGGTTATGTTGGCACAATGCACAAACAAACATTCTGCTGCTGTCAAATTGACATGAAGATCTCAGTGGGATGTAATTTAGAAGAACGCACCTATTAAAATGTTCACTTCAATCGAGTTAAACATTCAATTGACATTGTAAAATCACATACAGTTTGTTAAAAGGATCTTCACTTGTTATATTTTGTTTTAGGATTTCAAATTGAGTGTTTAACTTGTCAAGGAACAAAAACGTAAAAGCAGTTTTTTTTTTTTTTAAATATTGAAATAATAGCAGTCAAATTTTCCATTTTTCCATTTTTGTAAAATAAGTATATAGATTGGTCATTGAACTTGTCATATGCAGCAGTTGTCAAATTTACATATACAGGGTGAGTCATGAGCAATGCGACAAAATGCTAGGGCGTGTAGGTTGCGTTGAGACAAGAAAAAAATCGTATGGGAGGGGGGGTCTATTCCCCTCCGTTTAGCCGGGAGGGGCAATTTTCGAAAAAACTGACTTAAAATGAGAAAAAAATTATTTAAAATCAACGGCTTCATTCAAAATGCTGTGCGATACGTTTTTGAAAAGCCAATAACTTTTTCTTTCATTCTGTGTTTAAATAAATCTATTCTAAGAAATAGTTTTTGAAATATTAATTTTCAAAGTCAAAATTTTGAAAAAAAAATTGAAAAAAAAAATTCAAATTCATTTTTTTCAAAATTTTACGTAATTAAGTGCTAATTTTAATTTCAAAATTCAATGCTGTTATTAATTTTAAGTCTAAATAAGAAAACCGGATGCAAAAATTTTATGTCGTTCTCAAGAAATTAAAAAAAAACCAAAACCACCTTTTTCTAAGAAAAACATTTATTTTTATTGTAACGAAGCAATTTAAGAAGCATTAATCTTAGTTTTTTTAGTTTTTTTTATTCCTTTTATTTTTACTATGTTTTTTATTGGAAGTACTTATAAAAAATTCTCGATATGATCTCCATTGTTTAGAAGGCATAGATTATATCTCCTTGTAATGGCTTCACATAAGTTTATGCTTGACAAATTTTCCTGCAATTTGACTCCAGCGACTTCAATTCGTTCCTTCAGTTGTTCCAATGATACTATTTCCACTTCGTAAACATAATTCTTCATAAATCCCCATGCATAGAAATCTAGGGGAGTTAAATCTGGTGACCTAGGCGGCCATTCCGTGGGGCCCCTTCTTCCGATCCAACGGTCACTAAAATGATCATCCAGCCAGTTTCTCACCTGTAAGCTGTCGTGTGCTGGAGCACCATCTTGTTGGTAGATTAAAGTATCTGCTATAACCAATGGAACGCTGTCTAATAAATCGGGTAAAAGGTCTCGTAGGAATTGCAGGTATGATTCTCCATTAATTAATTTGGAACGGAGGGATTATTTCGGACTAAATCCAGAATTCTTTCATCTAAGATTCTTGACTCATCAGAAACTGGCCTTTCGCTTCTTCGATGCTCCAGCACTCCATGATCTCTTAGACGTCGGTGGTTTCTTGGAAACGTGCTATGATGGGGACACCTCCTATCGGGATATCTTTCAGCGTACAGTCTTTCGGCTTCACGACTTCGACCATTAGCTAAACCGTATCAGAAATGCATGTCCGTTAATTCTTCTCGGGTGTATGAGCTTGACATCGTTACGTGTTAATGAGTTAATATTCAAATTTGAAATAATTACAAAGCAAAACTGCAATGCCTTTTATTTATCTTGCGTTGCAATTTTCTTTTTTTTTCATTAAAAAAAATGCGGTTTTATTGTCCCTATTGTCCCCATAACAGGTAGAACCCATGGGCTGCGGGCAGGCCAAGGCAAAAATATTGACAGGTCAGTTTTCAGAAGTTATCAATGAAAATAATATTAATCCAGGGTTATTCCAATACTATTTAATTTTATTACGTTCTCATAAAACTCCAATTAAAAAAAAAAGTAAACTAAGATTAATGCTAAATAAATAAATAAATTGCTTCGTTACAATAAAAATAAATGTTTTTCTTAGAAAAAGGTGGTTTTGGTTTTTTTTTAATTTCTTGAGAACGACATAAAATTTTTGCATCCGGTTTTCTTATTTAGACTTAAAATTAATAACAGCATTGAATTTTGAAATTAAAATTAGCACTTAATTACGTAAAATTTTGAAAAAAATGAATTTGAAATTTTTTTTTCATTTTGACTTTGAAAATTAATATTTCAAAAACTATTTCTTAGAATTGATTTATTTAAACACAGAATGAAAGAAAAGTTATTGGATTTTCAAAAACGTATCGCACAGCATTGTAAATGAAGCCGTTGATTTTAAATAATTTTTTTCCCATTTTAAGTCAGTTTTTTCGAAAATTGCCCCTCCCGACTAAACGGAGGGGAATAGACCCCCCCTCCCATACGATTTTTTTCTTGTCTCAACGCAACCTACACGCCCTAGCATTTTGTCGCATTGCTCATGACTCACCCTGTATATCAGAGCGATTCAAAATGAAATGCTTCATTCTTAACCAAACTTAACGAAAGGTGCATTTGTCCATTATATCCAATGCATGTTTGTGTTTTGGTTCATTAACATAGGCGATATGCGATTTCGACAGTAGGCTTGCTAACTAGCTTAAACATACGCATATGTGCTCGGCCGCTTTAGCGAAGGAATGAAAGACTGTCCGAGAGAGACAGGTTAATTTATAATGCGACTGAGGTAGAAAAGCTGAATACATTGAAATTCCACCGAAACTCATTTTCAATAATGAAACTCGGCGTTAGAATGAATGTTCTCTCCTTTAATTTTTTTTTTTGACAGTTACTAAGGATACACAAATATTATCGGCTGTCTCTCAAACATTGTCAATTTTTTTCAATATTTTATTCTTGTCTATCCCATTATTGTTGTCAGAACTTCCCTCCCTTTCCAAACAATTATTTTCAGTTTCTTATTAGAATTATATTTAATATCTCACGTCAAATAATTTCAATTTTCATTTTGTTATTTCCGTAGAAAATCTCAAAATCAAATGAAAGTTTGTTTTGTTTGTAGCCACGGCTTATCTTGAAATGTTTTTCATTCAAATGATAGTGTGGCCAGGCACTTAGAAAATTTTTATTTTTATGCAAACAATAGAAATTCTGAGTTGGCCTACCTAATTGTTATAAATTTTGAAAAAGAATCCTAAAAGAATTTAATAAAATCGATTTGGTAAAAACTGGCTCAAGTAATTTAGATTTATTTGTTTCTGAAGTCTTTAGTCCTAAGCGTTTTGTAATTATATGTATGTGCAAAGATTTTCTTCAATAGGTAATAAATCTTTAATCCAAACAATATTCTCGTAAATCTAATATTTCCTTTGTTCCAATTGTAAATACAAAAACAATACTTCAAAAATCCTCATATATATACTGGCTAACACAACTTCATACTCTACAACGGGATATAGTATAACATGAACAAGAAAACCTATATAATGTAAGGCTGACAAACATCTCCCTTGCTTAACATCACAAATGCATTAGCCCAAGGATGTTCTATGACTGTGTTCCGCTTTTCTCTTCTCTCTCACTTATTTTCTATAAAATTTTATTCATTATTTTCATACACTTGCCCCGCAGTCATATACAACAACAAGAATGAACATTTGCACATACTTTTTTCTTATTCTTATCAAAGAAAAATTGTTTTGTTAGTTTCATTTGCCATCCTTAATCCTCATAGATAATATGATAAGCTTTAAGGCTTCCTGTGTAAAAAAAAAACATATTTGTAGATACATCAGCATAGACACTAACCCAAAGGCATTTTTAAAGGATATAAATTTAATCTATAGAAAAAAAAAATAGAGCAGAACAATTTGATATATATGTAAATAAATTGCCAACACTTTACTATCGTTCCTTGTTAACATGATTAACTTGCATAATCGCCTAAGCAAACAACATTATCACATGTGATGGTAGCATTTGCGTTGTGTGTGTGTGTGTGTCCAGAGCGAAATGGAGCTTCTCATAACATGCTTTTGATTCTCCAGGACAATGGCAACAAATTTATCACAAATCGAATCAAATGCTACATGGAGGCTAAATTTTGGTCCTTGGATCGAAATCCAATTGACATTTAGGACTAAGTTTTCAAATCGACCGAATAAACCGGACAGACTCGGTGCAAACTGCAAATGATTCGATTGGCATGAAACCATGGACTGTAGTCCTTTATTAGATATAGTTTCAATGCAGGAGAAACTCAATTTTGGCATCAGTGAATAAAAGCTCAATAGTCCTTGCATGTGTGCATGTGACCAACCGGAACTAAAGTAGGTACAACATGACATTATTTGGTAATTAATTGCTGTTGCACAAATGCATCTACTCCAGGGCTATCAAATGGTAGAATAGTCGAGGTCCTTTGTGAATATTGAATAGGAGAAACATTCAAGTGACATTAATTTAGCTGACTATTTTAGTGTTACAGATATCACCTTAAGTGTAGGTGAACGATAAAATGGATCAATTGACTCTTGTGCATTTTCGAAATCAAACCTCACGACTTTTAATAGTTAATTGATGAACAAAAATACGTGATTTAAAGAGATAGATTGCTGTACAAATAAAACTTTAAAATTGTGATTCGTTTTCAATATGAACAATTTGTCGTTTAGTGATATATTTATCATTTTATTTTAATTTTAAATTTTTTTTTTAACTGCGGAAAAAACCAACATTGTTCTTCATTGTTCGTTGGAATCCACATTCTTCAACTGAAGCCAAAACTAGAGCTTTGCTCAAATTCAATTCTGTGTTGATCAATATTACAATTGCTAACTTAACTAGCTGGCTCTATAGATCTAGGTGTCATTTGGTCGTCTAGTAATAGGTGTATCCAGTTGGCTCAATCTCTTTACTAATGCCGTTTTAATTTGCGTATATTCGTCGGAGAACTTTCTTTGTGTTCATTGAAGCAAAGATGATGTCTGCCTTGGTTTCACTTTTACTACCATCTGACTTTGAAGATTTGACACTGGATTGTCAATCTCCGTTTACTCAACATATCCCACTTATTTTATTGACTATAGGCATATGTCGCAACAATTTTCAATTTAATAGAGGGTCAATGCCTCTAAACCATTAAACAGGACCGATATTATGAGTGTTTTGAACAGCGTGTCCTTGGTTCACCTCAAAAGTCTTTATTCCTCAATCGGTTGCTTAGCACGAAGAAAAATTGATTAGCAAGAGTCAATTTACTTTTAATTGCTGCACCCATGTTGTTTGTCGAGTATAAAGCAATAACCAGGTGGATTCACTGACTACTTCAAAGTTATTCAACATGACCCATTTTGCTTGGTTTGATGGACTGGGTTCTTGAAACTTTTGCTCAGCTGGCTGAAGTTGTTCATTGGCCGGATCTGATTTGTCTTCGCCATTTAGCAGTTAGTTAAAATGGCCTCTACATAGAGTGACCACCATTCATTAACCAAAACTGTTAGTCCTTAATATGCAGGATATGTTTTATACTCCTTCTCAGTCCCACCTTGGGCGCCATCTGTAAGATGATACCCTTATAATCAACTCGCTGATCATAACTTTATTTCCGGAACAGCTCCCTGTTTTAAACTTCTTTTCAGTGCCATCTATAATTTTGCCGATGCCTGGGGCGAACTGGAATTCTGACACGATTTTTATGATTTCTGTTTGTAAACATAAATCTCCCTTCCAAAGATATACATATTTAAGCTTTATTTATGATAGCCAGCAATATGTTATTGCTCACTTTTACCGAGTATGAATGTTTCTATAGCTTGATTAAAATAGTAACATATTTTCGAAATTATTTACACAAATTTGTATAAAATTTTTCAATCTTTGATATTTCACAAAATATTTTTAAATCCATTTTAAAGCCATAGTTAACGAGAAAACTTATTTATTTTGTTCCTTTATCCTCATTTATTATTACAAAATTAAACAATTCAAAACACACATGATTCATAGTATAATATTTCTGCTGGAAATTACACAATTTCCAAGAACTAATGTAACCTCGTACCAATAGTAATTCCGAAATTCGCTGATAATGCAATTATATTTGTGATTATTTGCCAAATATAATGCACGATTTGAGCAATTATCCGGTACAAGTACCGTTCTATAGTTACATCCGCAAATATTACTGGCTTATGGGTGGCAGACACAAATTGGGAAACTCAGCACAAATTGGCATTTTACCATATAACACCCCGCGTGCAACGATTAATCACTGTTTTCACACTCCCACGCAATTGCCATTTCTAGGTTTTGTATTCATTCAAACGGAAACGAAATATAGGATATCAGCTCGTATAGCTGGTTTAGCTGCTTTCAAAGTATCTCTAACATCATGTTCTTACGAAATCTGAGTAAATTAATATCATAAAAGTGCAACAAATTTTACAAAATTTCCAACCACCACCGGACAAGAACTGCATCCATCCTGTATCTATATTGTCCTTGGATAAGCGAAGCTGGTATAAAAGGATTTTTATCAGATTCATATATATAAACGGAAGCCTTCATCCGGTTATGATGGGATCTAGTATACATAGCAAATGAATACATACAAATGTATGTGCGTGTGGATCACGATTGGATAGTGTTCTAGGATATGGTATATATAATTCCGCAATAACTAGACGATTCTATAGTGCAATGCCGACGGAAGGGCGATGATCGAATTTTTGGAAAAGCTTCTAATCAAATTGTTCCGCATTGGAGTATTTGAACCTACAATTTAGCCAGGCTGTGTGTTATGTATGATGTTGAATCGATGTTGTTATGTCCTGTGGAATATTTTCGTTTATGTTCGGAAAACGAACGTAAATTTAACACCATTCTGCAGACTATCCAGACTGAGTCTGCCGCAAGCAATCAGTTGTCAATAGCTATGTAGGGTAAATGTGTTTTTTTTTTTTTTTTCTTTTTTGTTGTTCTTTTTGGTCGTGTTTGAAAATAGATTTTAGAATCGGAAAATGGCTGTGTGAATGGCTACAAGAAGACAAAAAACTTTAATTATATCAGCTTGGGGTTGAGAGAGTTGTTAATTAGTTGAATTGGTTTTAGATTTCATTTTTTTAGACTTTTTCAATTTTGAGTGTTAAATGGAACGTGCTTTTTTATATCTAACGTATTGAAAGACTACCTATTAAATTGAAAAAAAAAATACTTTTGAATTGAAAGAAAGACAGGACGAACATTGTTTTACTATGACTGGATCGAAATAGTTTTTGGTTTTAATTAATTAGTTCTGATTTTCCAAATATAAGGCACGAATAGAATGGGTTGTCCGTATTAGCTCAAATGGAAGTTTAATGCAGGACCGCATGTTGGGCGCCATTCCTTAACCACAACTTTTAGTTCGAAATCCTCTTAATCAGACTCCACATTGGGCGCCATCTGTAAAGTAGGCTTTGTGATATTTTGTTTAACAATTCAAGATGTTGCTCTACAGGAAGTAACCCCCATTCATTGATCATATCACCTTATGTTCGAAATAGCCGGGAACCATTTTTAAATCCCACGTTAGGCGCTATCTGTAACGTATGCTTATTGATATTGATTTATCAATTCACTATTCTGCTCCGCAAGTACGCGACAGCCGTGTTATCCTCTCTTTCAAACCCTATAAGTTGCACGCCATTTGCATAGTATGCTATAGTATCGTGAACAAATTCATGATTCTTTATCACCATTCGTTGATCAAAACTTTATAACTGAAACGCCTGATTGATGTTTTAACCTCTCTCTGAGACCCAACGTTGGGCGCCATCTGTAGCGTATGCTTACTGATATTACTTCATCAGTGTATGCAGCAATGCACATTTAACCACCATTTAATGATCACAACTTTATGTTCAAAACGATAAATACCCGTTTTCTCCTTCACAGACTCCATATGCACGGTTCTGCGATACACAAGTTGTAACCGACTTTCATTGATCACAATTTTAGTCCGAAATGTGCGGTACATATACCTTATTATACTTCTCGAACCTCACGTTGGGCGCCATCTGTAACGTACACTTATTATTAATAATATTGCCTTATCAGCTCACGATGATCCATTCCACAATTACTTATTAGCATTTATTAATCACAACTTAGTTTTTTTTTTTTAAATATGATGGAAGAGTTGTTTCCTTTCTTTCTCTCTCCACTCACCGCACAATTTCCGTCTTGAAAGTGAAGTTGTGGACCCCTAGTTGAGTGATCCCCCTGTTCTGTTATTGTTTTACAAACAAAAATCCACTTTCTCATATTCCTTAGAAAGGATATTTAATTACTAAACTTATGTCTCAATTTAACTTCAAACCTAAATTTAACACTTGTAAAGTTTCAGAATTAGTTTTATATATAATATAATTTTGCTCTATTTCTTCTTAAAGCAAAATTTTAATTGAAACTTCCGCAACACCTCATTACAATTCAAACCATTTGCATTGTAATTTCATGAGCTTGCAGAAAATCCACTCGAAGGCCTACAATTTAGAATTTATTCATGCAATACAAAATGTCTTACAAAATACGATGTGATATTATTCATTCCCAACATAATGAGATGTCCTTAATTAATTTCGTTGTGTCTACCTACCCTTGTCATTCTATAAAGCTAACAAAAGCATTACAGCATTTCCAGAGGAGCTAATGCATTCATCCTTTAAATGTATTTTGATTGAAAATTAAGTCATACAATTTCAGTTTTCATAGCGTTGAGCTTTGCTATTGTTCTTTTGTAGAAAATCGTAATTTTCAATTTGAATTTACGGTCGTCTAGTTAAAATAGTAGATATTATGAAAGAAAAATATTCATTCTTCTTTCTAGTGATTTTATGATCCCTGCCAGGATCAAAACTCTATCGGTTTATATCTTTTTTATATGTACTTCGAAAAACATGATTTCCACCGGTCATCTTGGAATGTTCGGGGTTTCCTCATTTTTAACATGAAAGCTCCAAAGGCTCAGCGTTATTTTATTATTCAATTGAGTACTGTCACTAATGATTTGGATCATTTGTTTTTCATTTTCTTTTATATAAAATAAAAAACCTTCATAAATACACACATCTACCAAACAATAATGTTTTGGTTTTCGAAATAAATTCGTTCTGTACATTATTTAAATTCCATCACTATGCAATTTATATGGTAAGTTAATTCCTTTTATCAAGGAAGAAAATAATAAAACTCAAAGTCATTTGTTCCACAATCGACCATCAAATATTTAAACTTTCCCTTAAGGACAATGAAAATAATGCCTTCTGTTGGTGCTACTGCTGCACAAATCAAAGAACAAAACGAGTTGTATTTTATTCAAAAATAAAAATAAAAACAAAAAAGTACAATAATAATAATAATGAAGAATACAATTTGCACCCGCACAACACAGTTGTTGTGTCACCAAAGAATGAAATTATTATATCCTTACACAAAGGAACACTCCTGCCATTGAGGGAGCAGTACAATTAAACCACCCACTTTTCAGTTGTAAAGTTTAAAATGTCTTTGATTTAGTAGAAAGGAAATGTTAAAGCTCCTCAGGGGGTAAATAATCTTAAAACAGAAAACAAACAAACTGTAAACTTTTGAAAAGGTAAAGGTATCATGAATGGGTCGCCTGATGTTGCTGAAATATAATTTTATTTTTCATGTTTTTGGTACGTAGTTTGTAACGTAAGTCTCGATATCATTTTTCGAAGATTTTTTCATACCAGTGCTATTTTGTGGTTTCTTAGTCCAAAATTGGTTTCAACTATTGCAAAAGTGTATTGATCTTTATGGAGACACAAACACAAAACCAATACTTAACCTTTAAAATAAATAAACACAAAAAAATATGGATTCTTTCGAGCATAATAATAGAAGTGACAAATGAGTTACTGTAATATGCCTTCAGTTATTTCAGATTATTATGATTTAGAAAACAGAAATATTTTGAGGTTGATACAGAATTTTATAAACTTTATCATAATGAATTTCAAGTCTAGGAAAATATGGTCTGGGATTAATAAATGGGTTGGGGTCAAAATCCCGAAATCCAAAAGACCGAAAAAGTTTTCCCGAAATCCCGAAAAATTTTCCATTTTAAATAATTTTTCGGGATTTCGGGAGAACTTTTTCGGGCTTTTGTACCTGCGAGGTTCCACAGGGGAATAAACTATTTCTGCCGAGCTCTGAATTTTAATCCAAGTTAATAATTTGTAAAAAAAATATTACGATGAGTTATTAATACAGTTAGTTAAAGATAATTTAAAGTGTTTGATTTTTCTTAAGTAAAGTAAGTCTAATTAAATGCGAAAAGACAGAAAATAAGTTGGAAATAAAAAAAAAATAAGTTTTATTAAAACAAACTTAGAGCGAAATATAACATTGGTGTCAGAAGTGAGATTATAAAAAGTAAAACAGTAAAATAATTGTTTAACAAGCTTATGATCGATTTTAAACTAGTTTACTTGTAAGGACAACTTAGTCCCGATCAAATCAGTTCTTTAATTAAATATGAAATACTACAGGAATTTGATGAACGACTTGTGTAGATTGCAGGGATCAAGCCTAACTCGACTTACAAGTCTATAAACTATTTGCGTCCTCAGATAGTACATATTTCATTTAAACTCATATCAATGTCAATTGAATTATATGGCGTAAATTATGTGGCCTTACGCAATCATTTAATTAGATTTTTAAGTTTAACCTGATCAAACATTCCTAATGACATGTAAAACTGTTCTATCACAAAGTTTTAAACAAACCCAAATTACTTTCACCTCCTAAATAGTAAACATCAATTAAATTTAATAGCCTAAAGTTAAAGGGTATTAAATTTCAATCAAGCTCTCCCCAAGCATCTGGATAATCATTAAACCTCAAAAGAAAATAATAAAATAAATCTCTACCACAAACATGTTGGAGCCATCAGCATCATTAAAACATCATCCACTCTAGAATCAATAAACTCTTACTCCTGTTCCTTCTGCTGCACAAACACAATGTGGCATCCGATCCAGTAGCAACACAGAAAAACATCTTCCATCCCACATAAGAAATTCATGTGATGTTGTCGGAAGCAAAGAGATGTGCTGCATTCATTGCACCTAAAAAAAAATAAAAAAAAAAAAAAAAACTGCCAGGATCAGACAGACAATCCAGCATTATAATCAATTCCTAATGTTTTATAATGTCAGTGTCTGTCATTTGCAAATAAAATAATGAAAGAGGCGCGCCATCTTTGACTCTGCAAATGACAGGTGGGTTATGGTTGTTGGGTTACCTGTCAAAATGATAGTGTCCTCCCCCACATTCATCCTGTTATTGTTTTTCAGCACATGAAAATTCTATTAAATTACTTAGACTTTCTGTTATTTACATTCCCACTTAATTTTAGTTAAAAAAAAATTAAAAATAAAATAAATTCTTTTGTAGTGATGTCACGTTTGTTTAACGGATTAGCTGTCAGTCACATTTTAATCGTTGACTTTGCAATCAAAAGAAGAAAAAAACTCAGTAAAGTGAAAGAGTGATAGAAAGATACGAAAAAAAAACAAAATGAATGTCGTGGTGAAGTTCGTTTCGTTTGCATACGTAAAACGAACGTGCCTGGCATTTCAAGCGTCTGCCAAAGATGTTAACAATTTAATTTTGCATACACCCGTATTACCATACCGAACTAATACACCTATCTACATACATAAATACATACATATATATCTTAAGGATAATGGACTCACAGTACATTCATTTTTAATGAAGCAATGAACTCATAAACGAAGCTAATAAAATATATTGCTGATGGCCTGTCTGTAAGGACCCTTCTGTTTTTTGTGAATCTCTTAAATCAACCTTGATGAAATGGATACGATGTTTCGCTTTATATTTTTGTTTGGTTTGTTTTAAATATGCGAAGAAATGTATAATGATACCATCTACCTAGAGAGTAGCTGTTTTTTGGTATCCTTGGGGACTACTTGTAAAAATCTGAATTGCAGTTCTCGGGATATAATAGCTGTGTTCCGTCAGAATCGATTTATGAAAGTCGTTAAATCTGCTGAAGAATATTATAGGAAGGTGACTACTTGCTCATTCATTTATTCGTTTTGCAAAGCAATTGCAAACAAGTGATGAAATAAATAAAGTCCTTATTCGAAAACAAATTGTATTCAAATTTGATTGCCAACAATTTACATACAGTCGGTCTTAAAATAATTTGTACGGTATATCTATATTTAGTTATAAAGTTAAGTTTTCTTATATGCATAGAATGAAAGCCTTGTGTGGGCGGCTTTAATATTTATTTGTATTAAAAATTTATTTGTATTTAAAATTGTAAAATTTATGATTGCTTTTTACCGTTTGTACCTGTGAATAATGTTTGTTAGTTTTGTGGTTTAAATCCAGTCTGAGCACCTCAAATTTATTTAAGATACAATGTTCCTATAGTTCGTCCAGAAAAGATTGTCAGTACATGTCTTATGGGAGAGCTTTTTTAAATCAGTGCGACCTTCCTATTTTCCAGGGAAACGCAAACATTAAAAATCTATAACAAAACACACAGCCACCACGGCATTGTTTTTGTAATTCTTTACTTAATGCTTAAATAAAAGTCGTGCATCCCCCATAACCTACTTGCCACACAGCCCAGTGCGGGATGATCATCCAATCAGGATCATTTGTTGTTTTGTTCGTTGATAATTTAAGAGTTACCTTTTCCAAGCTACCCAACATTAACTACCCCTTTTTCTATAGGTTGTGTGCAAGAGCTTACAGAATACTGAATAAATGCTTTTCCAATACCAAAACAAGAGTGAGTGATGTCGTGGTTTCAAACTGGTTGTTAGTTTATGGTTTTGTTGGTAGAACAGTTGGTTTAGAAAAAAAAATCGTTCATAAGGGTGTGCTTAAAAAGAATGAAGTGCAAAAAGTTATAACAAAAGTGTGAAATTATAAGTGATAGGTGAAATGTTTGATGTGTTGTGAAAAATGGGTTTAGAGTGCTAATATAATTGGCAAACAAAACATTTTGTTAGATTTTATCCACCAGATGGTAACGCTGGTACTGATTCAATGCAACTTGAAACGATTTATTATGCATATTGTGGCATCGCTATTAGAGCTTTCATTTGTGATAGACTTATGCAATACGCTGCAGCCAAACTGAGATGCAAACTTCCTATCTTCTGGACGAACTATATTTACAAATTCAACAAGAGTATCGTTTGACTCGTCCAATTCAAGTTAGAAAGGCGCCCACCCTATAACGCGTCTACAATCAGCAGCTGCAGCATAAGTTCACTCAATTTCGACTTTTGAGTTTGCTGCTTGCTCCTTAATATTTGACAATAAAAACAAAAGGGATGTTACATATTTTTCTTTTTTTTTACATAGAGTTTCAAAAGGTTGATATCGATTTTAAAAGACTTAAATCCATTTCGAAGAGACAAATAGACAGTCCCTTACAGAAAGATTTTAGGAACGAATTAATAAACCCATGAAGATGCCTAGTCACCTGTCCATAATGAAGGCAAAAACGCAAATTTAGAGTTCCTTACGTAAATGAGCCACTGAGCCGCCATTAGCCACCGAGACACTGAGTTAGAACAGTCTTATCCATACTAGTCTCCACTGGTTTTAAAAAAGCTTTCCTATAAGGCCGATACTTACAATTTATCTTGACATCATTTTCCTGTACATATTATTTTCTTTTCTTTTTAATACAAATTAATATATGGAGAACAACTTGGAAATCCTACAGTCGATATTATTAAACAAGAGAAGAAGAAATATGTTCCTTGTTCGTTCCATTCATAATCCAATTCCGCTCACTTGTAAAATAAGAATGATCCGTCACGCGTTTAAAGAGCAATCTAAAAATTATCGAAAATTACAAAATTTTAATAAAGGCCATAACAATTGAAAAACATATCTTTGTGTCTGCTAATGAAAAATAATAAACCACATTGCAGTAGCTAATGGCAATAAATTCAGATACATTTTGTTCATATAGCCTTGTATAGAAAAAAAAATAGGCCATCTGTAAGGGCCTTTTGTTCTTGTTTGTTAGTCCAGCACTGTACTTTATATAATTTTACTTCACATTTTCATTGTATGTCCATGTAAAAGATATAAACCTTCACAGCAATCTTTCTCCATCCATTGGGATATATGGAATACAAAACTAACGATGTGATGAATTTCACTGCAAAACAGAATATCCTCCCAAAGGAGGACCCGGAAACCGCTCAGTTGTTTCAAGAATACAAAGCATACAAAAAGCTGCAGTAAAATAATTGTGGCTACATCCTGTCAGATTTGCCGCAACTTCAATTGTTTTAAAATAAAATTAAAAAAAAAAAAAAAAACATACACCAGCATACACACAAAGCTAAAGAGTTTAATTCTTTCTGTTTGATTGTCTGGAAGGTTTGTAATTTCAAAAGAGTTGAAAGAAGACTGTGGTAAGGTAATTGTAATTATAAAACCCTCTTGGGGGTTTATTAAATCTGTGTCTGGCGAAAAATAGGTACTTTCCGTGGCCACATTCGAATTAAAAATATTAAAAAGTTAGAAATGGAAATGTCCGTTTCAAAAGGATTAATTGCCACAAAATGGGCGGTCAGTAAAAAATAAAAAATGTTTATTTGGATATGAACAAAAATATAGGTTATGTACTGATCCTTTGTCCTTGCATGTTCTTCATCCTTTGAAAAAATAAAAAATAAAATAAAAAAATTCGTTGTAAATTCTACCTTTTCATTAAAATGTTTTATTTTTGTGTAATTAACTTTTTTTTATATTTTTATTTTAAGGTGGAATATCTGGCGGTCGAATTGGTCAAAGTTCCATAGCATTTAATGTGCCATGTCCTACGGGAATGTTTCGTTGCAATAACGGTAAATGCATAACATCACTATGGGTGTGCAACTATCAAAAAGACTGTGAAGATGGAGAAGATGAGCAACAATCATGCCGTAAATTAAACAATAGAATGTACGTAACTTCATGCGAAATTATAACTTTTATTTTCGTTACAGCTCCACCGGAATGTGAAACCGGACAAATAAGTTGCGGGCAATATGTTTTCAATAAAACTTATTGTATTCCGCCACATTTTCGTTGTGATATGACAGATGATTGTGAAGATAAATCTGATGAATCACAGTGCAGTAAGTTTTTATTTTTTATTTTAATGAATACAAATCGTATAAAGTTTACTAGGTCATATTTTTTAAGGAATTCTTGTTGTTTTATTGAACTGACATAAGGCCAATATCTCACTGTGAAATTAACATTTCTTCCAAAATATTTTAGAATTTTGTTTTCAGTGTATTTCGACGTACTTTTGACGATGTTCACATTGGACGTACTCACCCGACGCATTTTGACGTCTATATGTTTTGTCCCATTCCCTCTTCGTTGTTAGAGAGAGACGGGATTATGCGTCCGGATTTTTAGATTTTTTAAAATTTGCTATTCCGACATTTGTTATATATTATTTTTTCGCTTTTTGCACCAATATTTTGAAAGTTTTCACAAAATTCGGTCACTTTTGATTGGAAATTTCAATTTAACATGAACATAAAGAAAATTGTAAACATCTAGGCTCATTTTACATATTTTGTTTTTTTTGTTTCGTGTGGTTTCGTGCATCCATTGTGTTCACACTACTTTGTGTCTGAACACGGCAAACTGACGTACGTCAAAATGCATCGGATGAGAACGTCCAATGTGAACATCGTCTTTAAAACAATCAGGTACAGGTCATTGGAAGACAGGTTTCGCAAATATATTTGCGTTATGTTATGTTCATAATCGCAAGCAAAAACAAAAAATAATAAAATAAAGAATAACAAAAAGAAAAATGGTAAAATGCCAGATACAAATTGAGAGGTGCAAAATACGAAAAGAAATGATGGAGAAACAATCACATAGAGAAATGAGAAAATGCCAAACAGAATATGTCAAACAATTAAATGAAAAATAAAATGAAATGTATACAAGCAGAAATGTTTACATCAGAAATCATGAAATAAAAAAATGATGCGAACAATGAAGAAATGCGAAATTTGTATACAAAAATATTTTGACATCAAATCACTATAATTCAACGTTTTTCTTTAAATGAGACAATTGGGTGTAGGTGTTTCAAAGAAAACTGGTTGAAATTTCAACGCACTCTAACGGGCTAACGGTACGCCTGCGAAATAAACAATATGCATGAATTTTGTAGGAATTTAAATGGTCTTTCATTTTTTTGTGGGTAAAATTTCAGTTAAGACGCATAGTTTCCGAGATGTTAGCAAAAACCCGAAAAAAAGTGCAAAAATTCAGCGGTTTTTGGCGAATATCTCAAAACGCAACAGGAAATTTTGTTGGATTTCTTCAGATTGGGATTGAACGACCCAAAAAACATAGAATTCGAAAAAAAATCCATTTTTATATATTTTGTAACGTGAAACTACTGTTTGCCTGGACTATTTATGAAAAGTTGAATTTAAAACTTGTAAGATTTTATTTTTAAAGATTTAAAAAAAGTGAGATTTCGTTATTCCAGATTTTATTTGTATACTCAAAGCTCGTTCTTTAAATCTTGGACTTTTAAATTTTGTACTTGTATATGCAAATTGTGAATGGGAGATTGGGGTCCTGCGATGTTTACACAATTTATTCTTGATTTGTCAGTATTTTTATGGGCAAAATTTATGTAGCCTATGCAATAGTATTGAATCAAATAGTTAATAAATAATAGTACTAAGAAATATTAAACTTCTTTTTGAGAGATTCTAGAATATAGATTCGTTGTGTGCGGTTGCACAATGCATCAGTCTTTTTGGATCACATTTTCTCCCATCTTAATTAATCAGTTCCGAAAAAACGATCCGATTGGACATTTTGTTTGGTTTTAACGTTGATGGCTTATCTGCGATATTTTCAGCCACGAGTTAATATTATTGTCGGAACGAGCACTAAGAGACCATCTAAACGGCTTTTTGTCACTTGCTGTTTATGCATGCGCACCAAAATCGACCTGTTAAAAATTCGTGGCGACCTATCGTGGAAAAATAGTAGTAATAGATTTCTAGTTTATGTTGACGTGTATTTCACAAACATCAAAAAATGTTGTCGCCATTTTAATGACATCTTCTGATATGGTAGTCCATTTAGAACCAATTTGTACTTATGAACGTTTTAGTGTTCCCAAAAATTTAATAAATGTTAAGACATTGTCTTCAAAAGTTACACAAGTTAAAAAAGAACTTTTATTTAAAACAAGTTTCGCCAGGTTATTTTTTATAAAAGTTCCTAAAACTGTTTTTTTTTTTTTTTTTCTTTTAAAAACAAATCTTTTTTGAGAAATTTTCTGTGAAATTAATATTCACTCTGTGTATGCACACTTTTTCATTAACATACGTAGTTATCACGTAACTTGTGTGCCATAAGCATTTTCATCATTTGTACTCAAGAATTGCGTTTTAAACAAGTGCCTGTCAAAGTGGAGGACGATAAAGGTGGCAGGGGTCGCCCGAAAGGTTGTAGGTAGTTCGTAAAGAACTCCTATTTCCTAAAAGGTTCCTCTGAAGTTTTTAATTTTGCATCTTGTTTGTAATCATCAACAACATATAATAAACTTGCTTGAACGTATTTTAATTTTTTTTTTTTTTTTTTTGTTTTTCTTTTTCTTTTTGTTCTTATTTTGTTTTTGTGTAACCCCGTCTTTTAATACACGCAACTTAACAAAATAGATGTGCAAGAGCGATTTTAATTGCATTTTTCTCTCTGGAAAATTTTGCACGGCACTTTTATTTATTATTTGCCTGAATAAATTCTTTAAAAAAAGGAACAACGACACATTGCATTTTGCTTTAAGAAGGGAAATGAGCAACTCCCGAGGGAGGTCCTTTTTATTTTTTTTTTTTATTTATTTTTTTTTAAGAACGAACACGACACGTGACGAAGGGATGTTTGCATTCTCACTTGTCAACTTTGTATTTTATGGATACTAATGTGCGCACGTGAACTTGTAATTACTTTTTATCGTGATTCTCGCTAATTTTCAATTAAGTCAACTTGAAAAATGAAAATGAATTTATGTTCTACTTATTGCGACAAACTTAAGTTAAGTATGCCAAGAATGGAATTTGAGACTTCTTTCTCTTTTTTGAAAGTTGTTTGGAAATTTACAACCATTCAACACAAGCGTAGATATCTACATCTATAAATGGAAAAAATAAATATAGAACAAACAATATACCTACATACATACATACATATTGTCTAATATACTTATCGCACCCATATTGTAGATACAGTCAGCGACATAAGGATTAACGGAAGGTATTTTTCAAAGGATTTAAGTTTAATTTTATTTAAAATATTATTAAAGTAATTGCAAAAAAATAGTTTTTAAATGCTAAGTAAATAAACAATAACAGCACTACTTATAAAAATATCATCCTATTTGAATTTGATAGTGTCAAATAAGTACCAAAAAAAGATGGGCAATTTTTTGTATACAAATTTTTTTGGATCGTTGAATATTGAAAGTATAAAAAATTTGTTGGTACAAATAGTTTTTTTTTTCATATCATCCCAAACTAAAAAACTTTTGCGCCGAGTGCCCATTAAGGTTTTTTTTTTTTAATTTGGCATCACTGAAAAAATGAGTTCGTAAACAACGTTTTTTATATGAAAACTTAATTTGTTTATTTGTTTCCAATCTACTACTGAAAACCAGATGATCTTACGACTTTAACTTTTTAAGATATTAAATAATGAAGAATCATGGCTCTTCATAAAAAGAAGACGAATGATTGTTTTTAGGTCGTATTTTTGATCTTTAAATAACGGTACCTTTCATACAAGCGTTACACTTACACAGATAACTTAATTTTTCTATAAAGAAATAGGATCGATTTTGATAAAATTTTATAGGGTTGTTGCCAACGGTGGTTTTTTATCTAATTTTTTTTTTTTCCGGAAAAGCTTGTTCACGGGACCTGTCATAGAACCATAGTTGTTCATATCGACTATCTATAAACGCGCAACACCGATTTTGAAGAAACCAACAATTTTGGAAAAAAAATGTCTTGCGAAAAATACGAAAATTTTTAATAAAATCTTACAGGCGTGATTTGTTGCCAATAGCGATGTTTTTCGACGGATTTTTGTCTTAAAAATAATATTAAAGGCATCTGCCATAGAACCTTTTTTACTTGTTCAATAAGGCAAGTATTGGTTTCTTGTAAAAAAGAAATTCGAGGTTTTAATCAAACCTCACATTACGATGATAGAGAAGACTAAAAAAGTAGGTTTCGTCATGCCGTCTGTCGGTCTGTCTGTGCGGATGTGCGTATGTGCGGATGTTCGGTTGTATGTTCACCTAGCTACAGCCTATAAACGGTTAGACGGGTTTTCTTCAAACTTCGTGTGTAGTACTTTTTTGTGATTGCCTAGAGGAAAGTTTGAATTTTTGTTTTAACCCAGCTATAACGGGTACCTCCCATATAACGGTTTTAGTTTTTCCAAATGTTCTCGAAAACGACTTTAACGATTTTAATAAAACTTTGTGAACGTTATATCTGGAGTGCTCTTAATACAGCTGCATTTCAGGTTTTTGGCTAAAAATGCACGTAACGGAGATTTGCTGCTAACGGTTTTTATAAATTTGGCCATAACATGATAACGACTGATCCGATTCCTTTGATATTCGGTACAGATTTCAAATTTAATATTCAAAACAAGATGACATTCAGAGTTTATTGCTTAACGTCCGTTTAATGATACCTGCCATACAACTTGATCTCACGAATTTAATAAATTAAAATTTGTGTAGTCTCATAGTTTGCTACAAAAGCAAGTAAGTGTGACCGAGTCGTGCATTTTATATTAATACCGAATATATTTTAAACGGATGCATCAATTTTAACGATATCTAATATTTTAAGAGTTATGTTAAGCCGAAGTAATACTGTCAAAATAATTTTGAGCAAAGAATAATTTTTTTTAATTTTGAAAAACTAAAATACATACAAAAAATTAATTTGTAAACTTAGATGATTCAAAGTTTCCAACACAAAACTAGCTTGCCACAAGAGCAAGTTCGTGCGATCCAGTCGTGTCCTTAATTTTGTTTTTTTTTTAATGAGAAATATCTTAAAAAGTAATAGTTGTCATCTGGTTTTTAATAATTAATTGAAAATTAATGTAAGCATTGAATTATGATAGAAAAATGTTACTCACAATTTTGTTTTTAATAAAGTGATGCCAAAGTAAAAAAAAAATATTAAATGGACTCCTCGTGCAATAATATTTTAGTTTGAGTTTGTTTGTTGAGTTTTGATTTTGAGTTGGGTTGGAAAAACGACTATAACTACATAACGGTAAGTCCGAAGTATAAACCCACCGTTTGCTTTTTGTTGCAAATTTACAGTTCTTCAAAATGACGTAGATATACCTACTTTACATTTCTTTTAATCTTTTTTTTTAATTAATTTTTTTTGATAAAAAAAAAAAAAATTAAAAAAAACCCTTATTTTACTAATTTGTATATTTGACATGCTTTCAAAAAATAGCTTGAAAAAAAAGCGGTAGACTCTTTTTTCCTATTTTAACTCACCAAAAGAAAAATTTTGCAAGTGGTTTCAAGTTGTTAATTATTTGTGCTAGATTTATAGATCTCACATAATAATATGATCCTTTTTTTGGTCTAAGGTAACTGGACTATTACTATTTATTATTCTTTTAGAGAGTCAACTTATTGATTTCCTAGAAAGATTTCCGTTCAGGATTTGTTGATTTCTGTATTTTGTGTTTGAGACAAAAAGAGAGACTATCAAATGAACTGCAACATATCGATGCAATAAAATTTAAAAATTTCGATTACTTTCCAGAAAATCTTAAACAACAGAACATTTTTACATTTACATTTTTATTTCTTTAAATAACCATTGAAAACTGGTCCTTATTGAATCCATCAAAATGGTCGCTAAAAAATGCTATTAAACTATTATTTCTTATACGGTCATCCAAATGGTTTTTAGATGTATTCGTGGGTGCGTGGCGCTGTTGTTAAGCTTCCATTTTTTTTACCAGCAACGTCCAGCGAGTCAGCTAGTAGCAACATTAATAAATGGAATCACCAACTTTTTTCAGATGTCCTTTGCTTTTCTTAAAAACGAATAAAACATATATATTCAATATATTATGAAATATTATATTTAACCTGTTTGTATTCAAGTGGGGCACATTTTATTTTAGTCGTACGTACCGCTTGAGCGATGATTTTAAAGCTCAAACCCATCTGTCATCGATAAATCCCCCAAAAGTATCATTTACCATGATGATGTACTTCATTCCTCTGGATTCTAGAACTAACAACACACACGACAGAAATCGTTGTGAGTAAAAGTCGCAGTGAATTGCCAATATTTTTTTTTATGTTATAAGTCACAACCAATCTCAATATACAAAGTTTTTGAATTTTTCAATTAATTCCCCCACAATAATTTACAAATGATTTATAATTTACACACCTGCAAATTTAATGCACAAAAGTGTTTCAAAAAAATTTTCTTTCCACTCAACCAAAGCACACACTTTTCTTTTACTAAAGTTCCTCTCAAGAATTATCTTATCTAAATTTGCTCGAAAGACATTACCGTGCTCAACTAATTCCTTAGACCATCCAACTTATACTCTTTTCACGTTAGTTGAAGTGATTTTTTTTTACCTTCTTCAAGGATATAAAGTTTCCTCCACAGTGAAAGTCACTTCTTTGAATTTTAACGACTTTTTTTTATGCATTTTAAGTCTCTTGAAAAAAAAATCTCGTTAGGCCATCATTTAAATTGCTTCCCGACCATAGATTGAGAAAAATGGATTTCAATCAGTGAATGAAAAGTATACCATTGTACACCTGTGTGTATAGTATATATATAAGTGTGTGTAGTCCTTGCATCCTTCATGGCCGTAATCAGTTGAAAAGGAAGAAAAAAATTGCACCCAATTTCTTTCATCTTTAGCATCATAGGAAGTTCTTCGGTAAGGGCACTCGAAAAGCCATTCACCGTGTAATTTCGTAAAACGAGAAAAATTTCTAAAAAAAAAAGTTAACATGCCAAAAACTTGCTCCCCGAAACAAAAATAAAAAAAAATATTTCATAGTAGGAATGTGACTTTTTAAGTAACGGGCATGGAGGAAGCTATGACCCACTTGTAAGATTACAAGTGCATTCATCTCCTTGAACTCTTTATAATGTGTGCCTGTGTGCTTGAACTTTTTTAATTTGAAAAATGTCCTTTTTTGCTTGCAGCTTACAGAAAATGCCAGACTACAGACGTCTTTTGTAATTCGGCCGGTGGTGCTGCTCCCGAAGGTGGTCGATTATCTGGGCCATGTGTGCCAAAGGAAAAGCGTTGTGATGGCTATCTTGACTGCCGAAACGGGCGTGACGAAGAGGGTTGCTCGGGTGAATCGTGTCGTCTTGATCAGTTTCGGTGTGCCAATGGACAGAAGTGTATTGATGCAACTTTGAAGTGCAATCACCGTGATGACTGTGGTGACAAGTCCGACGAACAGGGATGCAGTAAGTGACTATTTTGCGCTAGACTTATCAAAGAATGAATTACAATCTCTTTCTCTCTCTCATGATATATAGACTTTCCTCCATGTCACAATGGCCAGTTCCGGTGCACAAATGCTCTTTGCATTCCTGCCAACTTCTATTGTGATGGTTATCATGATTGTGCTGACGAAAGTGATGAAGCGAATTGCACAGCGATAGCTTGCCCAGATAATAAGTTCCTTTGTCCGCGAGGTGGTCCTGCTGGCGCCCCTAAATGTATCCTTAAATCACAACTCTGTGATGGCAAACGCGACTGTGAGGATGGCAGTGATGAGGAAACTGCTTGTTGTAAGTATTTTTAATACTTTGCTCTTAGCTTGGTATTAATTAGAGTGTTCTATTTTAGCTATTTCATCGTGTCCAGCTTTGAATTGTGAATACAGATGCGGTCCATCGCTGATTGGTGGCATCTGCTTTTGTCGTCCAGGACAATCGTTGTCCGCTGATAACAGAACTTGTGTGGATTTGGATGAGTGTGCAGAGTGGGGTCACTGCGACCAACTATGCACGAATACCGAAGGTTCCTACATATGCAACTGTGCTAATGGCTATTCTCTGATTAATAATTCCAAGTGCATAGCCGGCGACGCAAATAACCTCGAACTGATATTTGCTCATGATCGAGCGATAATTCGTATGTTATCGCATGGAAATGATCCCAAGAGTGTGGCAAATGCTACCGCAGCAAGTGGTCTAGCTTTTCATTATTCACGAAATATACTCTACTGGTCGGACACCAAAACAAGGAAGGTGCAGTCTCTGCAGTTGAATGAATTTGGCCCTTCTATAAGCCCGGTCGACTTGACTCTTCCAGGAACATGGGCCCCAGTAGCATTGGCTGTTGATTGGGTTGGTGATAAGATTTATGTGGCCGATTTAGTTGGACAGAAGATTGATGTCTTTGAATTGAGTGGCAGCTGGCATGCTGTGGTTTTGGGATCGAATTTGACAAGCCCAGCTGATTTGGCACTTGATCCTACATCTGGTTTGATGTTTGTTGCTGATGGAGGACAAGTTCTGCGAGCCCATATGGATGGCACACATGCCACGTCAGTTGTTTCTGAGGCTGCTTATAAGGCTTCAGGTGTTACAGTGGACATTATTTCGAAGCGGGTCTTTTGGTGTGATTCACTTTTGGACTACATTGAGTCGGTAGACTATGAAGGCAACAACCGTGTTATGGTTTTACGAGGTCAGCAGGTTCCAAGCCCGTCTCGACTGGCATTGTTTGAGAACAGAATTTTCTGGACAGATGCAACAAAGCAAGGAATCATGTCGGTTGATAAGTTTGAGGGGCCAGCCTCGATTCAAGTCACATATAAAGCTAAGGATATTCGAGAACCAAAAGCTATAATTGCAGTGCATGCCCTCAGTCAACCTAAGGTTTCGAATCCGTGCGGTAATAATAACGGTGGATGTAATCATATGTGCATTGTGACAGCCGTAAAAGGAGCCCCAACCGGCTTAGGCTACCGATGTGCTTGTAATACAGGGTATCAGTTGCTAAAAGATTTGAAGAACTGCATAATCGTTCGGGAATTTTTAATGTACTCTCAACAGCGATTTATCAAGGGAAAGGTTTTGGAACCAGTGATTGAAGGATTCAGTGATGCCATTCTGCCAGTTGTCTCAAGGCGTGCTCGTTTTGTTGGACTTGATTTCGATTCTCGCGATGAATACATTTACTACTCTGATGTGCTTCAAGATGTTATCTATCGAGTACATCGCAATGGAACTAGTCGTGAAATTGTTCTGGCTTCCCAGAATGAAGGAGTTGAAGGTCTTGCTGTTGATTGGGCTTCAAAGAACTTGTACTACATTGACAGTCGAAAAGGAACACTGAATGTTTTATCAACACGTAATGTTACCCACCGCCGAACACTGTTAAAGAATCTGAAAAGACCTCGAGCTATTGTAGTCCATCCAAATCGAGGATTTATCTTCTTCTCTGAATGGGATAGACCAGCTAACATAACTAGAGCTAATACTGACGGCACAGGACTCTTGGTCTTCAAAAATGTCACCTTAGGATGGCCAAACGGACTTTCAATCGATTTCAAAGCTGATCGTGTGTACTGGTGTGATGCGTTGCTTGATCATGTTCAACACTCAAATCTCGATGGTACCGATATAAGGACAGTGAACTCTCGACTGGTGCGACATCCTTTCTCAATTGTTATTCACAATGAGTGGATGTACATCACAGATTGGAGACTTGATGCTATCATAAGGTTGCACAAACTGACTGGAGAACAGGAGGAGATGATGGTACGAGAACCACAAACTAATAGATTGTATGGAGTCAAGGTTTACAGCAGGGATGTCCAGAAGATTGATGAGAAACAACCGTGTCACAACAATAACGGAGGCTGTGAGAAGATCTGTTTCGCAGTGCCAAGGAATGATTCACTGGGTGAACTCCAGTCAAGATGTTCATGTCCTTATGGAGAACGATTGGCAGATGATGAGCGTTCTTGCGTGGCTGATCCAACTGCCGAACCTCCAGTACAGCCTTGTCCGAACTCTTGGGACTTTACTTGCAATAACCAAAGGTGTATTCCCAAATCATGGGTGTGCGATGGTGATGATGATTGTCTGGACAACAGTGATGAGGAACAAAATTGTACAAGTAAGTTTGATGCCTCAAATTTCGTGTGCCTCACATGGATTAATTTTTATTTTTCTTTCAGAACCAACATGTGGATCGAATGAATTCCAGTGCAAGTCTGGTCGTTGCATTCCTCTTAACTTCCGATGTGATCAAGAAAATGATTGTGGTGATAATTCAGATGAACTTGAGTGTGGAAACGTCACTTGTGGATCCGCACAATTTGCTTGTGCTAACGGCCGATGCATTCCAAACATGTGGAAATGTGACAGTGAAAACGATTGTGGAGATGGATCTGATGAGGGAGACTTTTGCGCCGAAAAGACCTGCGCATACTTCCAGTTCACATGTCCCAGAACAGGACACTGTATTCCACAGAGTTGGGTGTGTGATGGTGATGATGATTGCTTTGACAAACAAGATGAAAAGGATTGTCCTCCGATCACATGTCTGTCGAATCAATTCAAGTGTGCTGACCTTCGGCAATGTGTTGAAGAATCATACAAATGTGATGGCATTCCAGATTGTAATGATGGGAGTGATGAATTGGGTTGTCCATCCACCGGTCCAAATCAATGTAACATGGAAAAACAATTTCGTTGCAGGGGATCTGGATTCTGTATACCGATTTCTTGGCATTGTGATGGTTCAAACGATTGCAGTGATCATTCTGATGAAGAGGATTGTGGACAGATCTCATGTGCTCCAAACTTCTTTAAGTGTAACAACTCTAACTGTGTTTTCAAAGCTTACATCTGCGATGGAAAGGACGATTGTGGAGATGGATCTGATGAAAGCTCGATACATGCCTGTGTCGCACCACCATTCAAGTGCCCCCATGGTCAATGGCAATGTCCTGGAGTTACTGAGAGATGTGTGAACATAACATCAGTTTGTGATGGCTCCCCAGATTGTCCGAACGGGTCTGATGAAGGTGAAGGATGTGACCTTGCAGAATGTCAGCATCAAACAGGACTGTGTTCAAGTGGATGTCAGAAAACACCCTTGGGAGCCATGTGTATATGTCCACCAGGATCAGAACTCGGAACTGATGGTTATACTTGCGAGGATGTAAACGAATGCGATCCACCAGGTTTATGCTCACAAGCCTGTACGAATACAAAAGGATCCTACTTCTGTTCCTGTGCTGACGGATACACACTGGATTCCAATAAGCAGCATTGCAAGGCAGTTAACCATTCGGCAGCTTTCCTGATTATATCGAATCGTCATTCAATTTTAGTGGCTGATTTGAAGGAACAAGGACTAGAGAGGGTACCAATAATTGTAGAGAACGTTGTAGCAACTGCATCAAACATGCACACAGGAACCATCTTTTGGAGTGATATGAAGCTTAAAAAGATTTCACGATTAGACCGAGGAATGGAGCCACAAGAGATTATCACAACTGGACTGGATTTGGTGGAGGGACTAGCCTATGACTGGGTTGGGCAAAATCTTTACTGGTTGGACAGTAAGCTTAACACCATTGAAGTATCGTCTGAGAATGGCTCGAATAGGCTGGTTTTGGTGAGGGAAAATATAACACAACCCCGCGGCATGTGCTTGGATCCTAGTGAAGGTGCAAGGTTCATTTTCTGGACAGATTGGGGTGAAAATCCAAGGATTGAAAGAATCGGAATGGATGGAACAATGCGTGAAACTATAATAAACACAAAGATCTACTGGCCTAATGGACTGACCCTGGACATTGCTACAAAGAGAGTTTACTTTGCCGATTCAAAGCTGGACTTTATTGACTTTTGTTACTACAATGGAACAGGGCGGCAGCAGGTCTTAGCTGGAAGCCACTATCTTTTGCATCCGCACTCGCTATCTCTCTTCGAAGACACTCTCTACTGGACCGATCGACAGCTAAACAGAGTTTTATCGGCAAATAAATTCCGTGGAAAGAATCAGACAGTTGTGTCACATTTGATCAGTCAACCACTTTCAATTCACGTACATCATCCATCGTTGCAGCCGATGTATGAGAACCCCTGCATGAAAGCCAACTGCCAACATTTGTGCTTGTTGAGTCCAAGCGCGAAGGAGGGTTACTCATGTAAGTGTAAACCAGGCTACAAACTTCTCTCTGAAGGACGATGTGTAGAGGAAGAGAATCCATTCATCATGGTAGTAAAGGGAACACAGATTGTGGATATACCACTTAACGGAGGAGACGCTAGGGCAGGATCCTTAGCACCAGTTATTGGAATAGACAGCAGCACTGGATTGGACTTCGATCGTAAGGGTGAAACTCTTTTCTGGGTGCAAGGCCGTGAAGATGATGATGAGAATTGCACAATCTATACGACACCTTACGGAGGTGGAAATAAAACTCAATTCCTTGGCGCAGACACTGGAATTGTTGGAGCTCCGTACACTATTGCATTTGATTGGCTGGGTAGGAATATTTATATGGGCAACAGAGTTGCCAGCAATATCGAAGCGGTTCGCGTAGATGGTAAGCTCAAATACCGAACAATTATTTTAGCTAATGACGGCAATAAAACATCTGTGTCGAAGCCTAAAGCATTGGCGATAGATCCTAGCGATGGAAAACTCTTTTGGATTGACGAAGGTGGCTTTGGAGTTCCGGTAAAGATCGGTAGAGTTAATATGGCAGGAACAAGTGCAATGGTATTGAAGGAAGATATTGATCGACCAGAGAGTATAGCTTTAGATATCGAAAAGAAGCAAATCTACTACAGTACCCAGTTTCCATCAACAGTGTCCGCTATGGATTACAACGGGGAAAATCTGAGGATTATATTGTCTGAAGCAAGTGCTATTGCAAAACCAAAGAGCTTGGGTATTCTAGATTCCAGGCTGTACTACTTGGATCCAGTGTATGAGAAAATTGTAAGAGTAGACTTACCACGAGGAGATAATCCCAAAGTGATAATAGACAATGAACCGGATTTGAAGAACATGATGATTTACAAGAAACGATCAATGATGCAACATCCTTGTCAGACCAATAATGGAGGATGTGAGCACTTGTGTATTCCTGATGAGGGATCGTCAAGAACTTGTGCCTGCGGCATCGGTTACAGGAAAGAGAACGACATCAATTGTGTGGCTTATAAGACATTTGCTGTGGTATCACAGCTTGACATGACTCGTGGTTATAGCTTAACTGATAGTTCTGAAGCGATGGTACCAATCACCGGGTCTGGACATCATATCTTACATGTTGATGTGGTCTTCCGAGAACAATGGATATACTGGGCTGAATACAATCGTGGATACTGGAATGGTATTTTCCGAATCCGACCGAATGGAACAGAACTACAGCACATTATTAAAGAAGGAATCGGAAGTAACGGCATAAGAGGCATAACTATCGATTGGGTGGCTGGAAATTTGTACTTTACAAATGTATTTCCTCATGAGAACTACGTGGAAGTAAGTTGGTTAGATGGTTCCAATCGAAAAATCCTTGTAAAAACAACCAATGATGCGCCCAGAGAGCTGGCTGTTAATCCAATCAAACGGCTACTCTACTGGATTGACTACGGTCAATATCCAAGAATTGGAAAAGCATACCTCGATGGTTCGAATTGGACTCCAGTAGTGACATCAGGCATATCAAATCCACGTGATTTGACTGTGGATATGCTTACGCATGACGTTTACTGGGTTGATTCCAAATTGGACACTATTCAAAAGATCTCGTATTCAGGTGGCAATCGACAGATCATCCGTCGCAATTTACCAAACCCAATGGGAATCGCCATTTACCTTGGCGAGGTGTATTGGGTTGATCGTAATCTAATGACAGTTTTCAAGGCCTCCAAGCTTCCTGGAAACAATTCCATGCCTGAACGGGTTCGCACAAATCTACAGAAACTTCGTGATATTGCCATTTACAATATAAACAATCAGCCACCAGATGAGAGCAATCCGTGTGCCCGACTTGGCAATGGCGGATGTGATCAACTTTGCTTCAGTTTCCCACCAGATGCCTCAAGCCCGTCAAGATTAAACTTCAAATGCGATTGTGCAACAGGAAAACTTAATGCGGATGGAAGGAAATGTGAAACGGTGAATGAGTACCTTGTCTTTGCGACAAGAACAGAAATCAGGGCTGTAAATATGGATCCCAGATCAACGCAAGTACCCTTCGCTCCAATGACAAATCTGACAAATGTAGTTGGTCTCGATTTTGACTATAAGGATAACCGCCTTTTGTACACCCAAATCCGACCATGGGCAAAGATAGCCTATACCAAGGCAAATAATCCTACATTGGAAGATGTCACTGTAGTCCTGAATAAGGGCATCAATCCGGAAGGAATCGCATATGACTGGACGCAGAATAAGATCTACTGGACAGACAGCTCAAATAATTCGATATACGCTATGAATCTCGATGGAACCGAACTCGTGATGATTGCTAGAGTAGAACGACCCAGAGCTATTGTGCTTGATCCATGCAATGGAACACTTTTTTTCACCGATTGGGGTCGCTTTGGAACCTCAGGCAAGATTTTCCGCACATCTATGGCCGGATCGTTAAAGAGAGCAATTGTCGACAAAGAACTATCCCAACCTAGTGGACTGGCAATCGATTATGATGATCGAAAACTTTACTGGACAGACGCAGTTCGTGAGAAAATCGAACGGGCCAATTTGGACGGAACTGAACGGGAGCTTTTGGTTGCAGCAACAATATATCCCTTCGCAATAAGTGTCTTCAGAAACTACATCTACTGGACGGATCTTCAACTTCGTGGAGTGTATAGAGCTGAGAAGCACACTGGAGCCAATATGGTTGAGATTGTTAAGCGGCTCGAAGACTCGCCTCGTGACATCAGAGTTTACAGTGCCGAACGTCAGAAGTGTCAAGTCAATCCATGTCAGATAAATAACGGTGGATGTGCACAGAGTTGCCATCCAGCGCCAAATGGCAAAGCTGAGTGTAAGTGTGACGATAACTCAAAACTAGTCAACGAAGGTCGAATGTGTGCACCAAGAAATAATACGTGTGAATCCAGCAAATTCTACTGTCAAAACGGAAAATGCATCTCACGGATGTGGTCTTGTGATGGTGATGATGATTGTGGTGACAATTCAGATGAGGATCCAAACTACTGTGCTTTCCATTCATGCTCGCCTAATGAATTCCGTTGCAATAACGGTCGATGCATATTCAAGTCATGGAAGTGTGATCACGAAAATGACTGTAAAGACGGCTCCGATGAGGTTGGATGCACTTACCCACCATGTGTCGATGGAGAGTTTACTTGCAACAATGGCCGATGTATCCCAATGGCCCAGGTATGTAATGGAGTCAACGATTGTAAGGACAATGCAACTTCCGATGAAACACATGAACGCTGTCCGACAAACACGACATGTCCCGCGAATCACCTTAAATGTGAAAAGACCAACATTTGCGTTGAACCTTACTGGCTGTGTGATGGAGACAATGATTGCGGAGATAACTCCGATGAAGATCCCTTACACTGCGGTCAGAGGACTTGCCCCCAGAACAGCTTCCGTTGTCCAAATCATCGTTGTATCCCAGCAACATGGTACTGTGATGGAGATGACGATTGCGGTGATGGTGCTGATGAGCCCCCAGAGTACTGTAAATCTGAAGGAAGGACATGCTTTGGAGATCTGTTTACATGTGATAATGGAAATTGTATTCCAAGGATTTACATATGCGATGGTGATAATGATTGCTTGGACAACAGTGATGAAGATAACAGACATCAATGCAGTGAGTTTTTTCTAGGTTTTCTGAGATGTGATGAAATTCTAATCTAATTTTGTTTTTTAGACGATCGTAAATGTGATGAAGAGACTGAGTTTACATGTATTGAAAATAAGGCTTGGGGACGTGCTCAATGTATTCCCAGAAAATGGATTTGTGACGGCGATCCAGATTGTGTAGATGGCGCTGATGAAAATACAACGCTTCATAGTTGTTCAACGCAACAACCATGCGCTGAAGATATGTTTACTTGTGGCAATAACCGATGCATCAATAAGGTCAGGATCTTTTTTCTAACGTGTGTTTGTTTGAAATATATTAATATTTTTTTTCAGGGTTGGGTTTGTGATCATGATAACGATTGCGGTGACGGAACTGACGAAGGAAAGTTCTGTAATTCCAAATACAAAACATGTTCACCTCAGGAATTCACTTGTCAGAACTTCAAATGCATTCGCAACCAGTACAAGTGTGACGGTGAAGATGATTGTGGTGATCATTCGGACGAAGTTGATTGCAAGAAGGAGAATGTCACTTGTCCAAATGGACAGTTTACTTGCACGAGTGGTCAATGTATAGACTATCATCTGGTTTGTAATAAGGTGGCTGACTGTACTGACGAATCTGATGAACCTTCTCATTGTAATGTGGACGAGTGTGCCAAGGTTGAGATTCACCAATGTGGCCATAAGTGTGTAGATACACTTACTAGCTACTATTGTGATTGTAATCAGGGTTACAAGTGAGTATGAATTGATGTTTGAGAAATTTCAGAAAATATCCATGTCTCGTTAATTTAGACTCCTTGCTGATGGAAAAGCTTGTGCTGATATCGATGAATGTTTGGAACTGCCTGGTGCTTGCTCGCAACATTGCTCGAACACACCTGGAAGTTACTACTGTAAATGTGACGAACGTTACTACGAACGTCAACTCGATGAACATACCTGCAAACGAAAGGATAACGAAACTGCTTGGCTTATATTTACTAACAAGTACTACGTTCGGAATATGTCACTCGATGGTCGGCAGTACAATCTTATGCACCAAGATCTTATGAATGTTGTCGCACTAGACTTTGATTTCCAGGAGGATTACATGTACTTCTGCGATGTTACGGCGAAAACGATCTTTAGGTCGAAGTATACCAGCATGGAGGAGAAACCGACACGTGAAGCTGTGGTCCGTCATGACTCACATGGTCTTGAAGGAATTGCTGTTGATTGGGTAGGCAGAAAGCTTTACTGGCTTGATCGACACTCAAAGAACCTTGACGTTGCCGAACTGGATGGAACTAAGCGCAAAACACTGCGCAGTGGTGTTGTTGATCCTCGAGCGATTGTTGTTCATCCTGGAATTGGTTATCTTTACTTCACATCATGGCATCTTCAAGCTTATATAGCTAAAATGGGCATGGATGGGTCTAACTTCACTAGAATCTTAACATGGGAAGATGATATCGCTTGGCCAAATGCTCTGGCTATTGATTACTTTACCGACCGCATATACTGGGCTGATGCTCATTTGGACTACATCGCTTATGCTGATTTGGAGGGACGTCACAGGCATATAGTATTATCTGGAGCTCAGGTTCCACATGTCTTTGCGATATCCTTGTTCGATGATTATCTGTATTGGACAGATTGGAATTTGAAGGCAATCATGAGGGCAAACAAATTTACCGGCAAGGAGTTATCAACCTTACGCAATACAACCCACCGACCATATGACGTACATATCAATCACAGACTGAGGCAGGTTCCTTATCCGAATCCGTGTGGCAAGACTAATGGTGGATGCTCACATTTATGCCTTATTTCACCACCTGCTGAATCTACATATCTCAATATCGAAGGGTACATTGAGGAAGGAGCTCCAAGCTATAAATGTGCGTGTCCCAATCAATTCTACCTGGCAAGAGACAGCAAGACTTGTATTGCCAACTGTACCACTGGGCAACATCGTTGTGATGGAAACGACGAGAAGTGCATTCCTTGGTTCTGGAAATGTGATGGAGAAAAAGATTGTAAGGATGGATCAGATGAGCCAGCAACATGTCCTGCTCGGCATTGTCGTGCAGGAACATTCCAGTGCAAGAATACGAACTGTACTCCCTCGGCAACAATTTGTGATGGAACCGATGATTGTGGGGATGGAAGCGATGAACAGAACTGCGAACTTCCATGTCCTGACTCCGACTTCAAATGCAAGTCCAGTGGGCGTTGTATTCTGAACAGTTGGAGATGTGATGGTGATGCAGACTGTAAAGATGGCAGTGATGAAGATCCTGCTGTATGCCGTAAGTTAAACGAAGTGTTTTGATAAAATTCTTTCTCATGCAAATATTGTTCTTTCAGATAAACGAACTTGTGATCCTGATACTGAATTCAGTTGCAAGAATGGACGTTGCATTCCAAAATTATGGATGTGCGATTTTGATAACGATTGCGGTGATGATTCAGATGAGCCAGCTTACATGTGTCGCCAGAGGAACTGCACAACCGGATGGCAGAGATGTCCAGGACAATCGAACTACAGATGCATACCCAAGTGGCTATTCTGCGATGGCAAGGATGATTGTCGCGACAACAGTGATGAGCTACCAGAGAACTGTCCAAAATGTTCAACCGAAACTGATTTCAAGTGTGCAAATAACCGCTGTGTTCCTAAGTAAGTTCGGCTTAAGATATCCTTAACTAAGCACCACCTAATCCATTTTTTTTTATTTTCATAGACAATGGATGTGTGACTTCGCGGATGATTGTGGCGATGGAAGTGATGAAGTTGATACCCTCTGCAAGGGCCATTATAGAGAGTGCTCGGAATCAGAATTCCACTGCGGCAATGGCAAGTGTATATCTTCCCGTTGGCGATGTGATCACGAGGATGACTGCGGCGACAACACTGATGAGTTGAACTGTGAGGGCTATCAATGCAAGAACGGAACATTCCAATGCTCTTCGGGTCATTGTATTGCGTCGTACTTCCGTTGTGATGGTGATCGTGATTGTCGAGATATGTCCGATGAGATCGGTTGTCCACCACGATTCCCTGGAGGAAGATACTGTCCAGAATCTCGATTCCAATGTGCCAATAACTTGTGTGTATCACCATCGGATCTATGTGATGGAACTGATGATTGTGGTGATGGAACTGACGAAGATCCAAAGGTCTGTTCGAACTTTAACTGTGATACGTTGCGGCGCTTCCAATGTGCCAACCATAGATGCGTAGCCAGATACCAAATTTGTGATGGTGTTGACAACTGTGGTGATGGATCAGATGAAAACAATATGACGTTGTGTGCCACAAAGCAGAGACCTTGTGATCTGTACACACAATACCAGTGTGCCAATAAACATTGCGTGGAAAGAGCACAGGTGTGTGATTACTCCGATGATTGTGGAGATGCTTCTGATGAGTTGGGCTGTCATGAAAGTAGTTCATGTTCGGAATTAACCCGTGGAGGCTGCGAGCATCATTGTCATAATTTGACAGATGGAGGATACATATGTGCTTGCTATCCGGGTTACATCATCTCAAAGGACCAAAAGAAGAGGTGTGACGACATAGATGAGTGTGTTACAAGGACTCATAGTTGCAGCCACCAGTGTCATAATTTGAATGGAACATATTCTTGCTCGTGTCGAGAAGGATTTAGGCTTGTCGATGGCATGTCTGGTGTTTGCAAGGCTGAAAAGGAGGATGTTGTTTTGGTATTTGCCAACGGACCAGAAATACGAGGTATTGATTTAAATAAACACGAGGAATTCGATGTAGTTGCAGCCGAGAAACGTATTGAAGCACTCGACTACAATGCTGAAGCGCAGATTATCTTTTGGGCTGACAGTTATGACAAAACTATCAAACGCTCATACATGGTGAATGCTTTAGATGGACAGGCAAAAATTGGATTCGCCCAAGACTTGAATATGAAGGGCGGATCGAAGCCAACAGCTGTTGCAGTAGATTGGTTGGCTGATAACCTCTACTGGACCGAAGTGGATAGAACTGGTTCCAAGCCACGAGGCCGTGTAATGGTTGCCAAGACAGATGGACGTTATAGACGAGCCGTAGTTAGCGCCGGATTAGAAATTCCTACTGCGATAGCTGTCGATCCTCAATTAGGCAGAATGTTCTGGGCCGATGCTGGTTCAGCGCCAAAAATTGAAGTGTCCTGGATGGATGGTTCTAGACGAAGACCTCTTATTACTGAAGCCATTCGACATCCAGCTGGCCTTACAATCGACTACTCACAAGATCACGTCATCTATTGGGTTGACTCAAAATTGAATACCATTGAATCTAGTCGCCCTGATGGTTCCTTTCGAAAGACAATTGCCAAAGGTGAACAATTGCGTCATCCGGTTTCATTGGACGTCTTTGAATCCAGTATGTATTGGGTAACACGAGACAGTGGAGAGTTGATGCATCAAGATAAATTTGGTCGTGGAGTACAAGTGGTCGTGCAAAGAAACTTAGTTAACCCCTCCGGACTGAAGGTATATCATGAGAAACGATACAACACTTCCTTACGCAATCCTTGCTACGAAAGCAGTTGTTCACATTTGTGTCTTTTGGTGCCGGGCGGTCGTCGATGTGCTTGTCCCGATAATTCTGGTCCACTTCCATCTCACAGATCAACAGCTGAGGTTATTTGCGATGCTCCAGCTGAACGACCACGTGCATCACCAAGAGTATGTCCATGCCAGAATGGAGGTCTTTGCAGTGAAAATGAACACGGAGATTTGAATTGTGAATGTTTGCCAGAATTTATCGGCGATCATTGTGATCGTCTGGTGGGTGGACCATTTGGCCCAGGTGGTGGAAATGTAGCTGCAGTTGTTATACCAATTATGGTTATACTGTTAGTGATTCTAGCTGCCGGTGGAGTGTGGTATGTCATCAGAAAGAAACCTTTGTAAGTTATAATTAAAATTGAATTCAACGAAATTTTTTTAATGAAAAATTTATATTTTTCTAGTGGAAAATTGGCCAGACTTCCTACACTCTCGTCATCACAAAGTGTTACATTCCGTCATGGAACTAATGTTGAATTCAATGCACCTGGATTCCAAAATATGCCACCACCAAGTGAAGTCCCTCCAATGGATAGCTATAATTTACAAACAGTAAATAGTAACAAAACGCGTGATTTCTCAAATCCAATGTACGATGCTGTACAATCGGGAACAACAGATCCAACAATTGGAAACGGATCAGGTAAGATTTGTACAATCTAAATCTTGAGATTTTTTTAATTCTTAACTTGTTTTCTTTTTACAGGAATCTATGAAGTTCCACATGATATCAATTCAAAATTAAAACCAGTCGGACCATTTACCGAGCCAGTATCAGCAATATTAGCGCCCAGCAGTATAACGCACAAGTCATCACCGCAACTGCAATTGCGTACCAGAGAACTGGATCCATCAGCCGATACAGGAAAAGATACGCAATACCTTGTTGAAGAGGATAAGTCTGAATGCTGATATTAAATTAAACATTTGCAATATTGCCTCCCCCCTACTCCTCCTTGACATCACATAAACAGACATTCACACATTTTTAACCGCCTTTTTGCTATATATAACCTTTAAGACCACACAAATAAATTTGACCTGTCCAATTTAGAAAAAAAAACAAAAATCGTAGGTATTCCGGCTGCCATTTTGTATTAAAAAAAAAAAAACCCTATTTTGATGACAATATTATGATGCATATGATTGAAAAACAAAATATTATCACTAAAATATAATATTTTACACACAAAATAAGTATTTTTATAAACATTCCAAAAGAAAACGTACATTCCTCCCCGCCACTAAAGCCACTGCTGCTGCTGGAACTTGCAATGACCTCAAAAACATGTTTCGTCCGTTAAGCGTTTTTTGTTTATTATTTTATTTTAATTTTCTTTTTTATGAAAAAAAATGTAAAGTTTAAATAAAAAATAATATATATATATTCAAATCAAAGCAATATTTTTTAAGATATTATTTATATTTAAAAAAATAATTTAATGTTAAATTTTGTATAATAAAAAGAAAAAAGAATTTTAAGTAAATTTTGCTAAAAAGCTAAGCTTTTTTAAGTTAAACTTTGAAGAAGAAATATAAAATATTATACACAATTAAACAATATCATGCAATTTGTTAAAACATTGTTAAGCGTATTATTATATAGATTTTTCAATTTATATTTGTTGAACAAAAAAATAAAATCGTTATAATCTTCCTCAAATTTTATTTTATATGTATTTCTTTATTATCTACTATTTTTTTTATTTAATGTTCTATACTGTGGTTAAATATTAGAAAAAAAAATAAGCGATTAGTTAATAATATTAGAAGAAAATATACATAATATAGATTATTGAAAAGCGAAAATAAGAAACAAAACACAGTTTAACACACATAGAAATAAAAAAAAACAAAAAACAAAAAAAGAAGAAGAAGAGAATATATTTATATTTTAGAGAAAAATATGTAAAAAGTTAGAAAAAGAAAAACAATTAATTTTAAAAATAAAATTTTATATATATTTTTATATGACGATATCGATTAACAAAAAAAAAATAAATAAACCAGATTTACTATTAAATGAAACGCCATTTTGAAAGAATATAAAACAAAAAAGTAATTAATGACCCTAAGTACTATTTTTAAAAATAAATTAAAACAAAACAAAGCGAATATATAAAAAAAATATGTATAAATTGTAAATTATAAACATTAAACGAAAGAAAAAATAAATATATTATTATAAATGGTAAAAAATAAAATGATCATGATATCAAGTGTAATTTAATGTTTAATTTTATTTTAAAATATGTATGCCTACTTTATTTCCCTCTGCTGTTTATTTTTTTTTTATTTGCTATTTCTATTAATCAATTATAATTTTGAAAAAAAAGTTGGTTCTATTTTTTGCAACTTTTTAAGTGTGTTAATGTTTGTTTTATTTATATTATTTTTTTTCTTATAATTAAGAAAATGAAAATATTTGTGAGTATTGTAATTTTTATTTGTCTTCTTTGTACATTTTGTTTTAACTGATTGAGTAATTTGATTTTTACTCTTTTGAATATAACCACTTTGTAGTTTTATGTAAGAATACGATTGCATTATTAAAAAAAAATAAATGGTTGTTAGGAAGTTATACCTAAATTAAATGAAATTATTTTAAAATTACTTTTGTATTATTTTGATGTGTTAATTTATTTTGTTGGTTTTCTTTTTCTATTGTTGAGTTATTATTGGTTTTAAAAGAAATGTGGTACCTACCACATTTTAATTTCTGCTCTTATAAAAGTAATGGAAGTGATTTGTAATCGCGCGAATATGCGGGTTTAAGTAACTGATTTCTCAAGAAAATTCGGGCAAGAGCTGTAAAAGAACTAAATCATTGACCTGCCACAGTTTAAACCACTTGTAAAAAATTTCTTTTATTGAGTAAAAAAAAAAAAAGAAAAGCCTAAGGTTAAAAATACCTACTTGATATTTTGGACAGAACGTTTAGCTAGTTATGGCCGTTTTTGATGGTTTCCACTTTTTTAAATTGTGGCCGAATGACGTTCTACGTGAAATAGCAACTACCGAACGGATCTCAGTTTAGTTTGGTTGGGATCCTCAATTACTTAAACGAGTACTTGTTAACGTAATTCCGTATCGTGTCTTACGTTAATGAGTTCATGACGTCGTCCGTTCACTCTAAATGTCTATCGTCAAGTCTGGAGTTAACGGATTATTATTGAAGTTTAATTTATTTAAAAAAATATGTTTGTAATTAAACAACTTTGAATAAATTAATATTCTTTAGTATTTAACTTATAAATTTGCATAATAATACTTGTCTATTTAAGACGAATTTAAACTTGAAACTTTAAAAAAAAGGATTCCTTGAAAGTGGTTGATTCGCCTAATGCAAACAAAATATGATATGGACTAGATTTTAAGAAATCGAAAGATCGAAAACTCTGGGATACCACTGTCCACTACATGTTTGAAAACGAAAAAGAAAGAAAATTAATTAGGTTAGGTTGTACAAGTCCGGCATTAAAGATTATACCTTAAAAGCAATGGGAAACGCTGGCTTATCACAGCATATTACGCGGACACAAACTTTTTGGAATGACTGAAATACTAGAGACGGAGAAATATGATTCAAAGCGATACACACTAGAAACACTCCATATCATTTATAACAAAAAATAAAACAACAAACCCCAAACAGAACAACAGAATATTTCATCTGTTAACTCTTCACTGGTGACTGGGTGCAAACCATGAACAAATTTCGTTTT